>JARGCV010001171.1:0-118934 GCA_034064705.1 Bothrops alternatus | reverse complement strand
GAAAATTGAAGGGGAAGGAAGGAAGGAAGATTGAAGGGGAAAGGAAGGAGATGGACAAGGAAGGAGATAGAAGGGGGAAGGAAGGAGATGGACAAGGAAAAAGATTGAAGGGGGAAGGAAGGAAGGAGAAATAGATTGAAGGGGAAGGGATGGAGATGGAAGGAAGATGAAGGGGAAAGGACAGAGAGAGAAATTGAAGGGGAAAGGATGGAGATGGAAATGGAAGGAAGGAAGGAAAGAAGATTGAAGGGGAAAGGAAGGAGATGGACAAAAAAGGAGATTGAAGGGGGAAGGAAGGAAGGAAGGAGATTGAAGGGGGGAAGGAAGGAAGGAAGGAGAGAGAGATTGAAGGGGAAAGGATGGAGATTGAGATGGAAGGAAGGAAGGAAGATTGAAGGGGGAAGGAAGGAAGAAAGGAGATTGAAGGGGGAAGGAAGGAAGGAAGGAAGGAGAGAGAGATTGAAGGGAAAGGGATGGAGATGGAGATGGAAGGAAGGAAGGACGATTGAAGGGGAAAGGAAGAAGATGGAGAAGGAAGGAGATTGAAGGGGGAAGAAAGGAAGGAGAGAGAGATTGAAGGGGAAGGGATGGAGATGGAAGGAAGGAAGACTGAAGGGGAAAGGAGATGGAGAAGGAAGGAAGATGAAGGGGAAAGGAAGGAGATGGACAAGGAAGAAGATTGAAGGGGGAAGGAAGGAAGGAAGGAGATTGAAGGGGGAAGGAAGAAGATGGAGAAGGAAGGAGATTGAAGGGGGAAGGAAGGAAGGAAGGTGGAAGGAAGGAAGGAAGGAGAGAGAGAGATTGAAGGGGAAGGAAGAAGATGGAGAAGGAAGGAGATAAAAAGGGGGAAGGAAGGAAGGAAGGAAGGAAGGAGAGAGAGATTGAAGGGGAAGGGATGGAGATGAAAGGAAGGAAGATTGTAGGGGAAAGGAGATGGGGAAGGAAGGAAGATGAAGGGGAAAGGAGATGGAGAAGGAAGGAAGATGAAGGGGAAAGGAAGGAGATGGAGAAGGAAGGAGATTGAAGGGGGAAGGAAGGAAGGAAGGAAAGAAAGAAGGAAGGAGAGAGAGATTGAAGGGGAAGGGATGGAGATGGAAATGGAAGGAAGGAAGGAAGATTGACGGGGAAAGGAAGGAGATGGACAAGGAAGGAGATTGAAGGGGGAAGGAGATGGAGAAGGAAGGAAGATGAAGGGGAAAGGAAGGAGAGAGAGATTGAAGGGGAAGTGATGGAGATGGAGATGGAAATGGAAGGAAGGAAGATTGAAGGGGAAAGGAAAGAGATGGACAAGAAAGGAGATTGAAGGGGGAAGGAAGGTAGGAGAGAGAGTGAAGGGGAAGGGATGGAGATGGGAGGAAGGAAGATTGAAGGGGAAAGGAGATGGAGAAGGAAGGAAGATGAAGGGGAAAGGAAGGAGAGAGAGATTGAAGGGGAAGGGATGGAGATGGAAATGGAAGGAAGGAAGGAAGGAAGATTGAAGGGGAAAGGAAGGAGATGGACAAGGAAGGAGATTGAACGGGGAAGGAAGGAAGGAAGATTGAAGGGGAAAGGAAGGAGATGGACAAGGAAGGAGATTGAAGGGGGAAGGAAGGAGAGATTGACGGGGAAGGGATGGAGATGGAAAGAAGGAAGATTGAAGGGGAAAGGAGATGGAGAAGGAAGGAAGATGAAGGGGAAAGGAAGGAGATGGACAAGGAAGGAAGATAGAAGGGGGAAGGAAGGAGATGGACAAGGAAGGAGATTGAAGGGGGAAGGAAGGAGAGAGAGATTGAAGGGGAAGGGATGGAGATGGAAAGAAGGAAGATTGAAGGGGAAAGGAGATGGAGAAGGAAGGAAGATTGAAGGGGAAAGGAAGGAGAGAGAGATTGAAGGGGAAGGGATGGAGATGGAGATGGAAATGGAAATGGAAGGAAGGAAGGAAGATTGAAGGGGAAAGGAAAGAGATGGACAAGGGAGGAGATTGAAGGGGGAAGGAAGGAAGGAGAGAGATTGAAGGGGAAGGGATGGAGATGGGAGGAAGGAAGATTGAAGGGGAAAGGAGATGGAGAAGGAAGGAAGATGAAGGGGAAAGGAAGGAGAGAGAGATTGAAGGGGAAGGGATGGAGATGGAAATGGAAGGAAGGAAGGAAGGAAGATTGAAGGGGAAAGGAAGGAGATGGACAAGGAAGGAGATTAAAGGGGGAAGGAAGGAAGGAGAGAGATTGAAGGGGAAGGGATGGAGATGGACAAAAAAGGAGATTGAAGGGAGAAGGAAGGAAGGAAGGAGATTGAAGGGGGGAAGGAAGGAAGGAAGGAGAGAGAGATTGAAGGGGAAAGGATGGAGATTGAGATGGAAGGAAGGAAGGAAGATTGAAGGGGGAAGGAAGGAAGGAAGGAGATTGAAGGGGGAAGGAAGGAAGGAAGGAGAGAGAGATTGAAGGGAAAGGGATGGAGATGGAGATGGAAGGAAGGAAGGACGATTGAAGGGGAAAGGAAGGAGATGGACAAGGAACGAGATTGAACGGGGAAGGAAGGAAGGAAGATTGAAGGGGAAAGGAAGGAGATGGACAAGGAAGGAGATTGAAGGGGGAAGGAAGGAGAGATTGACGGGGAAGGGATGGAGATGGAAAGAAGGAAGATTGAAGGGGAAAGGAAGGAGATGGACAAGGAAGGAGATTGAAGGGGGAAGGAAAAAGAGAGAGATTGAAGGGGAAGGGATGGAGATGGAAAGAAGGAAGATTGAAGGGGAAAGGAGATGGAGAAGGAAGGAAGATTGAAGGGGAAAGGAAGGAGAGAGAGATTGAAGGGGAAGGGATGGAGATGGAGATGGAAATGGAAGGAAGGAAGGAAGATTGAAGGGGAAAGGAAAGAGATGGACAAGGGAGGAGATTGAAGGGGGAAGGAAGGAAGGAGAGAGATTGAAGGGGAAGGGATGGAGATGGGAGGAAGGAAGATTGAAGGGGAAAGGAGATGGAGAAGGAAGGAAGATGAAGGGGATAGGAAGGAGAGAGAGATTGAAGGGGAAGGGATGGAGATGGAAATGGAAGGAAGGAAGGAAGGAAGATTGAAGGGGAAAGGAAGGAGATGGACAAGGAAGGAGATTGAACGGGGAAGGAAGGAAGGAAGATTGAAGGGGAAAGGAAGGAGATGGACAAGGAAGGAGATTGAAGGGGGAAGGAAGGAGAGATTGACGGGGAAGGGATGGAGATGGAAAGAAGGAAGATTGAAGGGGAAAGGAAGGAGATGGACAAGGAAGGAGATTGAAGGGGGAAGGAAGGAGAGAGAGATTGAAGGGGAAGGGATGGAGATGGAAAGAAGGAAGATTGAAGGGGAAAGGAGATGGAGAAGGAAGGAAGATTGAAGGGGAAAGGAAGGAGATGGACAAGGAAGGAGATTGAACGGTGAAGGAAGGAAGGAAGATTGAAGGGGAAAGGAAGGAGATGGACAAGGAAGGAGATTGAAGGGGAAGGAAGGAGAGATTGAAGGGGAAGGGATGGAGATGGAAAGAAGGAAAATTGAAGGGGAAAGGAGATGGAGAAGGAAGGAAGATGAAGGGGATAGGAAGGAGAGAGAGATTGAAGGGGAAGGGATTGAGATGGAAATGGAAGGAAGGAAGGAAGGAAGATTGAAGGGGAAAGGAAGGAGATGGACAAGGAAGGAGATTGAAGGGGGAAGGAAGGTAGGAGAGAGATTGAAGGGGAAGGGATGGAGATGGGAGGAACGAAGATTGAAGGGGAAAGGAGATGGAGAAGGAAGGAAGATGAAGGGGAAAGGAAGGAGAGAGAGATTGAAGGGGAAGGGATGGAGATGGAAATGGAAGGAAGGAAGGAAGGAAGGAAGATTGAAGGGGAAAGGAAGGAGATGGACAAGGAAGGAGATTGAACGGGGAAGGAAGGAAGGAAGATTGAAGGGGAAAGGAGATGGAGAAGGAAGGAAGATGAAGGGGAAAGGAAGGAGAGAGAGATTGAAGGGGAAGGGATGGAGATGGAAGGAAGGAAGATTGAAGGGGAAAGGAAGGAGATGGACAAGGAAGGAGATTGAAGGGGGAAGGAAGGAAGGAGAGAGAGATTGAAGGGGAAGAGATGGAAGGAAGGAAGATTGGAGGGGAAGGAAGGAAGGAAGGAAGATTGAAGGGGAAAGGAAGGAGATGGACAAGGAAGGAGATTGAAGGGGGAAGGAAGGAAGGAGAGAGAGATTGAAGGGGGAAGGAAGGAAGGAAGGAAGGAGATTGAAGGGGGAAGGAAGGAAGGAAGGAGAGAGAGATTGAAGGGGAAGGGATGGAGATGGAGATGGAAATGGAAGGAAGGAAGGAAGATTGAAGGGGAAAGGAAGGAGATGGACAAGGAAGGAGATTCAATGGGGAAGGAAGGAAGGAGATTGAAGGGGGAAGAAAGGAAGGAAGGAGAGAGAGATTGAAGGGGAACGGATGGAGATGGAAATGGAAGGAAGGACGGAAGATTGAAGGGGAATGGAAGGAGATGGACAAGGAAGGAGATTGAAATGGGAAGGAAGGATGGAGAGAGAGATTGAAGGGGAAGTGATGGAGATGGGAGGAAGGAAGATTGAAGGGAAAGGAGATGGAGAAGGAAGGAAGATGAAGGGGAAAGGAAGGAGAGAGAGATTGAAGGGGAAGGGATGGAGATGGAAATTGAAGGAAGGAAGGAAGGGAGATTGAAGGGGAAAGGAAGGAGATGGACAAGGAAGGAGATTGAAGGGGGAAGGAAGGAGAGAGAGATTGAAGGGGAAGGGATGGAGATGGAAAGAAGGAAGATTGAAGGGGAAAGGAGATGGAGAAGGAAGGAAGATTGAAGGGGAAAGGAAGGAGAGAGAGATTGAAGGGGAACGGATGGAGATGGAAGGAAGGAAGACTGAAGGGGAAAGGAGATGGAGAAGGAAGGAAGATGAAGGGGAAAGGAAGGAGATGGACAAGGAAGAAGATTGAAGTGGGAAGGAAGGAAGGAAGGAAGGAGATTGAAGGGGGAAGGAAGAAGATGGAGAAGGAAGGAGATTGAAGGGGGAAGGAAGGAAGGAAGGTGGAAGGAAAGAAGGAAGGAGAGAGAGAGATTGAAGGGGAAGGAATGGAGATGGAGATGGAAGGAAGGAAGACTGAAGGGGAAAGGAAGGAGATGGACAAGGAAGGAGATAAAAAGGGGGAAGGAAGGAAGGAAGGAAGGAAGGAGAGAGAGATTGAAGGGGAAGGGATGGAGATGAAAGGAAGGAAGATTGTAGGGGAAAGGAGATGGGGAAGGAAGGAAGATGAAGGGGAAACGAGATGGAGAAGGAAGGAAGATGAAGGGGAAAGGAAGGAGATGGAGAAGGAAGGAGATTGAAGGGGGAAGGAAGGAAGGAAGGAAGGAAAGAAAGAAGGAAGGAGAGAGAGATTGAAGGGGAAGGGATGGAGATGGAAATGGAAGGAAGGAAGGAAGGAAGATTGACGGGGAAAGGAAGGAGATGGACAAGGAAGGAGATTGAAGGGGGAAGGAGATGGAGAAGGAAGGAAGATGAAGGGGAAAGGAAGGAGAGAGAGATTGAAGGGGAAGGGATGGAGATGGAGATGGAAATGGAAGGAAGGAAGGAAGGAAGATTGAAGGGAAAGGAGGGAGATGGACAAGGAAGGAGATTGAAGGGGGAAGGAAGGAAGGAAGATTGAAGGGGAAAGGAAGGAGATGGACAAGGAAGGAGATTGAAGGGGGAAGGAAGGAGAGAGAGATTGAAGGGGAAGGGATGGAGATGGGAGGAAGGAAGATTGAAGGGGAAAGGAGATGGAGAAGGAAGGAAGATGAAGGGGAAAGGAAGGAGAGAGAGATTGAAGGGGAAGAGATGGAAGGAAGGAAAATTGGAGGGGAAGGAAGGAAGGAAGGAAGATTGAAGGGGAAAGGAAGGAGATGGACAAGGAAGGAGATAGAAGGGGGAAGGAAGGAGATGGACAAGGAAAAAGATTGAAGGGGGAAGGAAGGAAGGAGAAAGAGATTGAAGGGGAAGGGATGGAGATGGAAGGAAGATGAAGGGGAAAGGAAAGAGAGAGAAATTGAAGGGGAAAGGATGGAGATGGAAATGGAAGGAAGGAAGGAAAGAAGATTGAAGGGGAAAGGAAGGAGATGGACAAAAAAGGAGATTGAAGGGGGAAGGAAGGAAGGAAGGAGATTGAAGGGGGGAAGGAAGGAAGGAAGGAGAGAGAGATTGAAGGGGAAAGGATGGAGATTGAGATGGAAGGAAGGAAGGAAGATTGAAGGGGGAAGGAAGGAAGGAAGGAGATTGAAGGGGAAGGAAGGAAGGAAGCAGAGAGAGATTGAAGGGAAAGGGATGGAGATGGAGATGGAAGGAAGGAAGGACGATTGAAGGGGAAAGGAAGAAGATGGAGAAGGAAGGAGATTGAAGGGGGAAGAAAGGAAGGAGAGAGAGATTGAAGGGGAAGGGATGGAGATGGAAGGAAGGAAGACTGAAGGGGAAAGGAGATGGAGAAGGAAGGAAGATGAAGGGGAAAGGAAGGAGATGGACAAGGAAGAAGATTGAAGTGGGAAGGAAGGAAGGAAGGAAGGAGATTGAAGGGGGGAAGGAAGGAAGGAAGGAGAGAGAGATTGAAGGGGAAAGGATGGAGATTGAGATGGAAGGAAGGAAGGAAGATTGAAGGGGGAAGGAAGGAAGGAAGGAGATTGAAGGGGGAAGGAAGGAAGGAAGGAGAGAGAGATTGAAGGGAAAGGGATGGAGATGGAGATGGAAGGAAGGAAGGACGATTGAAGGGGAAAGGAAGGAGATGGACAAGGAAGGAGATTGAACGGGGAAGGAAGGAAGGAAGATTGAAGGGGAAAGGAAGGAGATGGACAAGGAAGGAGATTGAAGGGGGAAGGAAGGAGAGATTGACGGGGAAGGGATGGAGATGGAAAGAAGGAAGATTGAAGGGGAAAGGAAGGAGATGGACAAGGAAGGAGATTGAAGGGGGAAGGAAAAAGAGAGAGATTGAAGGGGAAGGGATGGAGATGGAAAGAAGGAAGATTGAAGGGGAAAGGAGATGGAGAAGGAAGGAAGATTGAAGGGGAAAGGAAGGAGAGAGAGATTGAAGGGGAAGGGATGGAGATGGAGATGGAAATGGAAGGAAGGAAGGAAGATTGAAGGGGAAAGGAAAGAGATGGACAAGGGAGGAGATTGAAGGGGGAAGGAAGGAAGGAGAGAGATTGAAGGGGAAGGGATGGAGATGGGAGGAAGGAAGATTGAAGGGGAAAGGAGATGGAGAAGGAAGGAAGATGAAGGGGATAGGAAGGAGAGAGAGATTGAAGGGGAAGGGATGGAGATGGAAATGGAAGGAAGGAAGGAAGGAAGATTGAAGGGGAAAGGAAGGAGATGGACAAGGAAGGAGATTGAAGGGGGAAGGAAGGAGAGATTGACGGGGAAGGGATGGAGATGGAAAGAAGGAAGATTGAAGGGGAAAGGAAGGAGATGGACAAGGAAGGAGATTGAAGGGGGAAGGAAGGAGAGAGAGATTGAAGGGGAAGGGATGGAGATGGAAAGAAGGAAGATTGAAGGGGAAAGGAGATGGAGAAGGAAGGAAGATTGAAGGGGAAAGGAAGGAGATGGACAAGGAAGGAGATTAAAGGGGGAAGGAAGGTAGGAGAGAGATTGAAGGGGAAGGGATGGAGATGGACAAAAAAGGAGATTGAAGGGGGAAGGAAGGAAGGAAGGAGATTGAAGGGGGGAAGGAAGGAAGGAAGGAGAGAGAGATTGAAGGGGAAAGGATGGAGATTGAGATGGAAGGAAGGAAGGAAGATTGAAGGGGGAAGGAAGGAAGGAAGGAGATTGAAGGGGGAAGGAAGGAAGGAAGGAGAGAGAGATTGAAGGGAAAGGGATGGAGATGGAGATGGAAGGAAGGAAGGACGATTGAAGGGGAAAGGAAGGAGATGGACAAGGAAGGAGATTGAACGGGGAAGGAAGGAAGGAAGATTGAAGGGGAAAGGAAGGAGATGGACAAGGAAGGAGATTGAAGGGGGAAGGAAGGAGAGATTGACGGGGAAGGGATGGAGATGGAAAGAAGGAAGATTGAAGGGGAAAGGAGATGGAGAAGGAAGGAAGATTGAAGGGGAAAGGAAGGAGAGAGAGATTGAAGGGGAAGGGATGGAGATGGAGATGGAAATGGAAGGAAGGAAGGAAGATTGAAGGGGAAAGGAAAGAGATGGACAAGGGAGGAGATTGAAGGGGGAAGGAAGGAAGGAGAGAGAGATTGAAGGGGTACGGATGGAGATGGGAGGAAGGAAGATTGAAGGGGAAAGGAGATGGAGAAGGAAGGAAGATGAAGGGGAAAGGAAGGAGATGGTCAAGGAAGGAGATTGAACGGTGAAGGAAGGAAGGAAGGAAGATTGAAGGGGAAAGGAAGGAGATGGACAAGGAAGGAGATTGAAGGGGGAAGGAAGGAGAGATTGAAGGGGAAGGGATGGAGATGGAAAGAAGGAAGATTGAAGGGGAAAGGAGATGGAGAAGGAAGGAAGATGAAGGGGAAAGGAAGGAGAGAGAGATTAAAGGGGAAGGGATGGAGATGGAAATGGAAGGAAGGAAGGAAGGAAGATTGAAAAGGAAAGGAAGGAGATGGACAAGGAAGGAGATTGAAGGGGGAAGGAAGGAAGGAAGATTGAAGGGGAAAGGAAGGAGATGGACAAGGAAGGAGATTGAAGGGGGAAGGAAGGAGAGAGAGATTGAAGGGGAAGGGATGGAGATGGAAAGAAGGAAGGTTGAAGGGGAAAGGAGATGGAGAAGGAAGGAAGATGAAGGGGAAAGGAAGGAGAGAGAGATTGAAGGGGAAGGGATGGAGATGGAGATGGAAATGGAAGGAAGGAAGGAAGATGAAGGGGAAAGGAAGGAGAGAGAGATTGAAGGGGATGGGATGGAGATGGAGATGAAAGGAAGGAAGCAAGTTTGAAGGGGAAAGGAAGAAGATGGAGAAGGAAGGAGATTGAAGGGGGAAGAAAGGAAGGAGAGAGAGATTGAAGGGGAAGGGATGGAGATGGAGATGGAAGGAAGGAAGACTGAAGGGGAAAGGAGATGGAGAAGGAAGGAAGATGAAGGGGAAAGGAAGGAGATGGACAAGGAAGAAGATTGAAGTGGGAAGGAAGGAAGGAAGGAGATTGAAGGGGGAAGGAAGAAGATGGAGAAGGAAGGAGATTGAAGGGGGAAGGAAGGAAGGAAGGTGGAAGGAAAGAAGGAAGGAGAGAGAGAGATTGAAGGGGAAGGAATGGAGATGGAGATGGAAGGAAGGAAGACTGAAGGGGAAAGGAAGGAGATGGACAAGGAAGGAGATAAAAAGGGGGAAGGAAGGAAGGAAGGAAGGAAGGAGAGAGAGATTGAAGGGGAAGGGATGGAGATGAAAGGAAGGAAGATTGTAGGGGAAAGGAGATGGGGAAGGAAGGAAGATGAAGGGGAAAGGAGATGGAGAAGGAAGGAAGATGAAGGGGAAAGGAAGGAGATGGAGAAGGAAGGAGATTGAAGGGGGAAGGAAGGAAGGAAGGAAAGAAAGAAGGAAGGAGAGAGAGATTGAAGGGGAAGGGATGGAGATGGAAATGGAAGGAAGGAAGGAAGGAAGATTGACGGGGAAAGGAAGGAGATGGACAAGGAAGGAGATTGAAGGGGGAAGGAGATGGAGAAGGAAGGAAGATTGAAGGGGAAAGGAGGGAGATGGACAAGGAAGGAGATTGAAGGGGGAAGGAAGGAAGGAAGATTGAAGGGGAAAGGAAGGAGATGGACAAGGAAGGAGATTGAAGGGGGAAGGAAGGAGAGAGAGATTGAAGGGGAAGGGATGGAGATGGGAGGAAGGAAGATTGAAGGGGAAAGGAGATGGAGAAGGAAGGAAGATGAAGGGGAAAGGAAGGAGAGAGAGATTGAAGGGGAAGAGATGGAAGGAAGGAAAATTGAAGGGGAAGGAAGGAAGGAAGATTGAAGGGGAAAGGAAGGAGATGGACAAGGAAGGAGATAGAAGGGGGAAGGAAGGAGATGGACAAGGAAAAAGATTGAAGGGGGAAGGAAGGAAGGAGAAATAGATTGAAGGGGAAGGGATGGAGATGGAAGGAAGATGAAGGGGAAAGGACAGAGAGAGAAATTGAAGGGGAAAGGATGGAGATGGAAATGGAAGGAAGGAAGGAAAGAAGATTGAAGGGGAAAGGAAGGAGATGGACAAAAAAGGAGATTGAAGGGGGAAGGAAGGAAGGAAGGAGATTGAAGGGGGGAAGGAAGGAAGGAAGGAGAGAGAGATTGAAGGGGAAAGGATGGAGATTGAGATGGAAGGAAGGAAGGAAGATTGAAGGGGGAAGGAAGGAAGAAAGGAGATTGAAGGGGGAAGGAAGGAAGGAAGGAAGGAGAGAGAGATTGAAGGGAAAGGGATGGAGATGGAGATGGAAGGAAGGAAGGACGATTGAAGGGGAAAGGAAGAAGATGGAGAAGGAAGGAGATTGAAGGGGGAAGAAAGGAAGGAGAGAGAGATTGAAGGGGAAGGGATGGAGATGGAAGGAAGGAAGACTGAAGGGGAAAGGAGATGGAGAAGGAAGGAAGATGAAGGGGAAAGGAAGGAGATGGACAAGGAAGAAGATTGAAGGGGGAAGGAAGGAAGGAAGGAGATTGAAGGGGGAAGGAAGAAGATGGAGAAGGAAGGAGATTGAAGGGGGAAGGAAGGAAGGAAGGTGGAAGGAAGGAAGGAAGGAGAGAGAGAGATTGAAGGGGAAGGAAGAAGATGGAGAAGGAAGGAGATAAAAAGGGGGAAGGAAGGAAGGAAGGAAGGAAGGAAGGAAGGAAGGAAGGAAGGAAGGAAGGAAGGAAGGAGAGAGAGATTGAAGGGGAAGGGATGGAGATGAAAGGAAGGAAGATTGTAGGGGAAAGGAGATGGGGAAGGAAGGAAGATGAAGGGGAAAGGAGATGGAGAAGGAAGGAAGATGAAGGGGAAAGGAAGGAGATGGAGAAGGAAGGAGATTGAATGGGGAAGGAAGGAAGGAAGGAAAGAAAGAAGGAAGGAGAGAGAGATTGAAGGGGAAGGGATGGAGATGGAAATGGAAGGAAGGAAGGAAGATTGACGGGGAAAGGAAGGAGATGGACAAGGAAGGAGATTGAAGGGGGAAGGAGATGGAGAAGGAAGGAAGATGAAGGGGAAAGGAAGGAGAGAGAGATTGAAGGGGAAGTGATGGAGATGGAGATGGAAATGGAAGGAAGGAAGATTGAAGGGGAAAGGAAAGAGATGGACAAGAAAGGAGATTGAAGGGGGAAGGAAGGTAGGAGAGAGAGTGAAGGGGAAGGGATGGAGATGGGAGGAAGGAAGATTGAAGGGGAAAGGAGATGGAGAAGGAAGGAAGATGAAGGGGAAAGGAAGGAGAGAGAGATTGAAGGGGAAGGGATGGAGATGGAAATGGAAGGAAGGAAGGAAGGAAGATTGAAGGGGAAAGGAAGGAGATGGACAAGGAAGGAGATTGAACGGGGAAGGAAGGAAGGAGAGATTGACGGGGAAGGGATGGAGATGGAAAGAAGGAAGATTGAAGGGGAAAGGAGATGGAGAAGGAAGGAAGATGAAGGGGAAAGGAAGGAGATGGACAAGGAAGGAAGATAGAAGGGGGAAGGAAGGAGATGGACAAGGAAGGAGATTGAAGGGGGAAGGAAGGAGAGAGAGATTGAAGGGGAAGGGATGGAGATGGAAAGAAGGAAGATTGAAGGGGAAAGGAGATGGAGAAGGAAGGAAGATTGAAGGGGAAAGGAAGGAGAGAGAGATTGAAGGGGAAGGGATGGAGATGGAGATGGAAATGGAAATGGAAGGAAGGAAGGAAGATTGAAGGGGAAAGGAAAGAGATGGACAAGGGAGGAGATTGAAGGGGGAAGGAAGGAAGGAGAGAGATTGAAGGGGAAGGGATGGAGATGGGAGGAAGGAAGATTGAAGGGGAAAGGAGATGGAGAAGGAAGGAAGATGAAGGGGAAAGGAAGGAGAGAGAGATTGAAGGGGAAGGGATGGAGATGGAAATGGAAGGAAGGAAGGAAGGAAGATTGAAGGGGAAAGGAAGGAGATGGACAAGGAAGGAGATTAAAGGGGGAAGGAAGGTAGGAGAGAGATTGAAGGGGAAGGGATGGAGATGGACAAAAAAGGAGATTGAAGGGGGAAGGAAGGAAGGAAGGAGATTGAAGGGGGGAAGGAAGGAAGGAAGGAGAGAGAGATTGAAGGGGAAAGGATGGAGATTGAGATGGAAGGAAGGAAGGAAGATTGAAGGGGGAAGGAAGGAAGGAAGGAGATTGAAGGGGGAAGGAAGGAAGGAAGGAGAGAGAGATTGAAGGGAAAGGGATGGAGATGGAGATGGAAGGAAGGAAGGACGATTGAAGGGGAAAGGAAGGAGATGGACAAGGAAGGAGATTGAACGGGGAAGGAAGGAAGGAAGATTGAAGGGGAAAGGAAGGAGATGGACAAGGAAGGAGATTGAAGGGGGAAGGAAGGAGAGATTGACGGGGAAGGGATGGAGATGGAAAGAAGGAAGATTGAAGGGGAAAGGAAGGAGATGGACAAGGAAGGAGATTGAAGGGGGAAGGAAAAAGAGAGAGATTGAAGGGGAAGGGATGGAGATGGAAAGAAGGAAGATTGAAGGGGAAAGGAGATGGAGAAGGAAGGAAGATTGAAGGGGAAAGGAAGGAGAGAGAGATTGAAGGGGAAGGGATGGAGATGGAGATGGAAATGGAAGGAAGGAAGGAAGATTGAAGGGGAAAGGAAAGAGATGGACAAGGGAGGAGATTGAAGGGGGAAGGAAGGAAGGAGAGAGATTGAAGGGGAAGGGATGGAGATGGGAGGAAGGAAGATTGAAGGGGAAAGGAGATGGAGAAGGAAGGAAGATGAAGGGGATAGGAAGGAGAGAGAGATTGAAGGGGAAGGGATGGAGATGGAAATGGAAGGAAGGAAGGAAGGAAGATTGAAGGGGAAAGGAAGGAGATGGACAAGGAAGGAGATTGAACGGGAAGGAAGGAAGGAAGATTGAAGGGGAAAGGAAGGAGATGGACAAGGAAGGAGATTGAAGGGGGAAGGAAGGAGAGATTGACGGGGAAGGGATGGAGATGGAAAGAAGGAAGATTGAAGGGGAAAGGAGATGGAGAAGGAAGGAAGATGAAGGGGAAAGGAAGGAGATGGACAAGGAAGGAAGATAGAAGGGGGAAGGAAGGAGATGGACAAGGAAGGAGATTGAAGGGGGAAGGAAGGAGAGAGAGATTGAAGGGGAAGGGATGGAGATGGAAAGAAGGAAGATTGAAGGGGAAAGGAGATGGAGAAGGAAGGAAGATTGAAGGGGAAAGGAAGGAGAGAGAGATTGAAGGGGAAGGGATGGAGATGGAGATGGAAATGGAAATGGAAGGAAGGAAGGAAGATTGAAGGGGAAAGGAAAGAGATGGACAAGGGAGGAGATTGAAGGGGGAAGGAAGGAAGGAGAGAGATTGAAGGGGAAGGGATGGAGATGGGAGGAAGGAAGATTGAAGGGGAAAGGAGATGGAGAAGGAAGGAAGATGAAGGGGAAAGGAAGGAGAGAGAGATTGAAGGGGAAGGGATGGAGATGGAAATGGAAGGAAGGAAGGAAGGAAGATTGAAGGGGAAAGGAAGGAGATGGACAAGGAAGGAGATTAAAGGGGGAAGGAAGGTAGGAGAGAGATTGAAGGGGAAGGGATGGAGATGGACAAAAAAGGAGATTGAAGGGGGAAGGAAGGAAGGAAGGAGATTGAAGGGGGGAAGGAAGGAAGGAAGGAGAGAGAGATTGAAGGGGAAAGGATGGAGATTGAGATGGAAGGAAGGAAGGAAGATTGAAGGGGGAAGGAAGGAAGGAAGGAGATTGAAGGGGGAAGGAAGGAAGGAAGGAGAGAGAGATTGAAGGGAAAGGGATGGAGATGGAGATGGAAGGAAGGAAGGACGATTGAAGGGGAAAGGAAGGAGATGGACAAGGAAGGAGATTGAACGGGGAAGGAAGGAAGGAAGATTGAAGGGGAAAGGAAGGAGATGGACAAGGAAGGAGATTGAAGGGGGAAGGAAGGAGAGATTGACGGGGAAGGGATGGAGATGGAAAGAAGGAAGATTGAAGGGGAAAGGAAGGAGATGGACAAGGAAGGAGATTGAAGGGGGAAGGAAAAAGAGAGAGATTGAAGGGGAAGGGATGGAGATGGAAAGAAGGAAGATTGAAGGGGAAAGGAGATGGAGAAGGAAGGAAGATTGAAGGGGAAAGGAAGGAGAGAGAGATTGAAGGGGAAGGGATGGAGATGGAGATGGAAATGGAAGGAAGGAAGGAAGATTGAAGGGGAAAGGAAAGAGATGGACAAGGGAGGAGATTGAAGGGGGAAGGAAGGAAGGAGAGAGATTAAAGGGGAAGGGATGGAGATGGGAGGAAGGAAGATTGAAGGGGAAAGGAGATGGAGAAGGAAGGAAGATGAAGGGGATAGGAAGGAGAGAGAGATTGAAGGGGAAGGGATGGAGATGGAAATGGAAGGAAGGAAGGAAGGAAGATTGAAGGGGAAAGGAAGGAGATGGACAAGGAAGGAGATTGAACGGGGAAGGAAGGAAGGAAGATTGAAGGGGAAAGGAAGGAGATGGACAAGGAAGGAGATTGAAGGGGGAAGGAAGGAGAGATTGACGGGGAAGGGATGGAGATGGAAAGAAGGAAGATTGAAGGGGAAAGGAAGGAGATGGACAAGGAAGGAGATTGAAGGGGGAAGGAAGGAGAGAGAGATTGAAGGGGAAGGGATGGAGATGGAAAGAAGGAAGATTGAAGGGGAAAGGAGATGGAGAAGGAAGGAAGATTGAAGGGGAAAGGAAGGAGAGAGAGATTGAAGGGGAAGGGATGGAGATGGAGATGGAAATGGAAGGAAGGAAGGAAGATTGAAGGGGAAAGGAAAGAGATGGACAAGGGAGGAGATTGAAGGGGGAAGGAAGGAAAGAGAGAGATTGAAGGGGAAGGGATGGAGATGGGAGGAAGGAAGATTGAAGGGGAAAGGAGATGGAGAAGGAAGGAAGATGAAGGGGATAGGAAGGAGAGAGAGATTGAAGGGGAAGGGATGGAGATGGAAATGGAAGGAAGGAAGGAAGGAAGATTGAAGGGGAAAGGAAGGAGATGGACAAGGAAGGAGATTGAACGGTGAAGGAAGGAAGGAAGATTGAAGGGGAAAGGAAGGAGATGGACAAGGAAGGAGATTGAAGGGGAAGGAAGGAGAGATTGAAGGGGAAGGGATGGAGATGGAAAGAAGGAAAATTGAAGGGGAAAGGAGATGGAGAAGGAAGGAAGATGAAGGGGATAGGAAGGAGAGAGAGATTGAAGGGGAAGGGATGGAGATGGAAATGGAAGGAAGGAAGGAAGGAAGATTGAAGGGGAAAGGAAGGAGATGGACAAGGAAGGAGATTGAAGGGGGAAGGAAGGTAGGAGAGAGATTGAAGGGGAAGGGATGGAGATGGGAGGAACGAAGATTGAAGGGGAAAGGAGATGGAGAAGGAAGGAAGATGAAGGGGAAAGGAAGGAGAGAGAGATTGAAGGGGAAGGGATGGAGATGGAAATGGAAGGAAGGAAGGAAGGAAGGAAGATTGAAGGGGAAAGGAAGGAGATGGACAAGGAAGGAGATTGAACGGGGAAGGAAGGAAGGAAGATTGAAGGGGAAAGGAGATGGAGAAGGAAGGAAGATGAAGGGGAAAGGAAGGAGAGAGAGATTGAAGGGGAAGGGATGGAGATGGAAGGAAGGAAGATTGAAGGGGAAAGGAAGGAGATGGACAAGGAAGGAGATTGAAGGGGGAAGGAAGGAAGGAGAGAGAGATTGAAGGGGAAGAGATGGAAGGAAGGAAGATTGGAGGGGAAGGAAGGAAGGAAGGAAGATTGAAGGGGAAAGGAAGGAGATGGACAAGGAAGGAGATTGAAGGGGGAAGGAAGGAAGGAGAGAGAGATTGAAGGGGGAAGGAAGGAAGGAAGGAAGGAGATTGAAGGGGGAAGGAAGGAAGGAAGGAGAGAGAGATTGAAGGGGAAGGGATGGAGATGGAGATGGAAATGGAAGGAAGGAATGAAGGAAGATTGAAGGGGAAAGGAAGGAGATGGACAAGGAAGGAGATTCAATGGGGAAGGAAGGAAGGAGATTGAAGGGGGAAGAAAGGAAGGAAGGAGAGAGAGATTGAAGGGGAACGGATGGAGATGGAAATGGAAGGAAGGACGGAAGATTGAAGGGGAATGGAAGGAGATGGACAAGGAAGGAGATTGAAATGGGAAGGAAGGATGGAGAGAGAGATTGAAGGGGAAGGGATGGAGATGGGAGGAAGGAAGATTGAAGGGGAAAGGAGATGGAGAAGGAAGGAAGATGAAGGGGAAAGGAAGGAGAGAGAGATTGAAGGGGAAGGGATGGAGATGGAAATTGAAGGAAGGAAGGAAGGGAGATTGAAGGGGAAAGGAAGGAGATGGACAAGGAAGGAGATTGAAGGGGGAAGGAAGGAGAGAGAGATTGAAGGGGAAGGGATGGAGATGGAAAGAAGGAAGATTGAAGGGGAAAGGAGATGGAGAAGGAAGGAAGATTGAAGGGGAAAGGAAGGAGAGAGAGATTGAAGGGGAACGGATGGAGATGGAAGGAAGGAAGACTGAAGGGGAAAGGAGATGGAGAAGGAAGGAAGATGAAGGGGAAAGGAAGGAGATGGACAAGGAAGAAGATTGAAGTGGGAAGGAAGGAAGGAAGGAAGGAAGGAGATTGAAGGGGGAAGGAAGAAGATGGAGAAGGAAGGAGATTGAAGGGGGAAGGAAGGAAGGAAGGTGGAAGGAAAGAAGGAAGGAGAGAGAGAGATTGAAGGGGAAGGAATGGAGATGGAGATGGAAGGAAGGAAGACTGAAGGGGAAAGGAAGGAGATGGACAAGGAAGGAGATAAAAAGGGGGAAGGAAGGAAGGAAGGAAGGAAGGAGAGAGAGATTGAAGGGGAAGGGATGGAGATGAAAGGAAGGAAGATTGTAGGGGAAAGGAGATGGGGAAGGATGGAAGATGAAGGGGAAACGAGATGGAGAAGGAAGGAAGATGAAGGGGAAAGGAAGGAGATGGAGAAGGAAGGAGATTGAAGGGGGAAGGAAGGAAGGAAGGAAGGAAAGAAAGAAGGAAGGAGAGAGAGATTGAAGGGGAAGGGATGGAGATGGAAATGGAAGGAAGGAAGGAAGGAAGATTGACGGGGAAAGGAAGGAGATGGACAAGGAAGGAGATTGAAGGGGGAAGGAGATGGAGAAGGAAGGAAGATGAAGGGGAAAGGAAGGAGAGAGAGATTGAAGGGGAAGGGATGGAGATGGAGATGGAGATGGAAATGGAAGGAAGGAAGGAAGGAAGATTGAAGGGGAAAGGAGGGAGATGGACAAGGAAGGAGATTGAAGAGGGAAGGAAGGAAGGAAGATTGAAGGGGAAAGGAAGGAGATGGACAAGGAAGGAGATTGAAGGGGGAAGGAAGGAGAGAGAGATTGAAGGGGAAGGGATGGAGATGGGAGGAAGGAAGATTGAAGGGGAAAGGAGATGGAGAAGGAAGGAAGATGAAGGGGAAAGGAAGGAGAGAGAGATTGAAGGGGAAGAGATGGAAGGAAGGAAAATTGGAGGGGAAGGAAGGAAGGAAGGAAGATTGAAGGGGAAAGGAAGGAGATGGACAAGGAAGGAGATAGAAGGGGGAAGGAAGGAGATGGACAAGGAAAAAGATTGAAGGGGGAAGGAAGGAAGGAGAAAGAGATTGAAGGGGAAGGGATGGAGATGGAAGGAAGATGAAGGGGAAAGGAAAGAGAGAGAAATTGAAGGGGAAAGGATGGAGATGGAAATGGAAGGAAGGAAGGAAAGAAGATTGAAGGGGAAAGGAAGGAGATGGACAAGGAAGGAGATTCAATGGGGAAGGAAGGAAGGAGATTGAAGGGGGAAGAAAGGAAGGAAGGAGAGAGAGATTGAAGGGGAACGGATGGAGATGGAAATGGAAGGAAGGACGGAAGATTGAAGGGGAATGGAAGGAGATGGACAAGGAAGGAGATTGAAATGGGAAGGAAGGATGGAGAGAGAGATTGAAGGGGAAGGGATGGAGATGGGAGGAAGGAAGATTGAAGGGGAAAGGAGATGGAGAAGGAAGGAAGATGAAGGGGAAAGGAAGGAGAGAGAGATTGAAGGGGAAGGGATGGAGATGGAAATTGAAGGAAGGAAGGAAGGGAGATTGAAGGGGAAAGGAAGGAGATGGACAAGGAAGGAGATTGAAGGGGGAAGGAAGGAGAGAGAGATTGAAGGGGAAGGGATGGAGATGGAAAGAAGGAAGATTGAAGGGGAAAGGAGATGGAGAAGGAAGGAAGATTGAAGGGGAAAGGAAGGAGAGAGAGATTGAAGGGGAACGGATGGAGATGGAAGGAAGGAAGACTGAAGGGGAAAGGAGATGGAGAAGGAAGGAAGATGAAGGGGAAAGGAAGGAGATGGACAAGGAAGAAGATTGAAGTGGGAAGGAAGGAAGGAAGGAAGGAAGGAGATTGAAGGGGGAAGGAAGAAGATGGAGAAGGAAGGAGATTGAAGGGGGAAGGAAGGAAGGAAGGTGGAAGGAAAGAAGGAAGGAGAGAGAGAGATTGAAGGGGAAGGAATGGAGATGGAGATGGAAGGAAGGAAGACTGAAGGGGAAAGGAAGGAGATGGACAAGGAAGGAGATAAAAAGGGGGAAGGAAGGAAGGAAGGAAGGAAGGAGAGAGAGATTGAAGGGGAAGGGATGGAGATGAAAGGAAGGAAGATTGTAGGGGAAAGGAGATGGGGAAGGATGGAAGATGAAGGGGAAACGAGATGGAGAAGGAAGGAAGATGAAGGGGAAAGGAAGGAGATGGAGAAGGAAGGAGATTGAAGGGGGAAGGAAGGAAGGAAGGAAGGAAAGAAAGAAGGAAGGAGAGAGAGATTGAAGGGGAAGGGATGGAGATGGAAATGGAAGGAAGGAAGGAAGGAAGATTGACGGGGAAAGGAAGGAGATGGACAAGGAAGGAGATTGAAGGGGGAAGGAGATGGAGAAGGAAGGAAGATGAAGGGGAAAGGAAGGAGAGAGAGATTGAAGGGGAAGGGATGGAGATGGAGATGGAGATGGAAATGGAAGGAAGGAAGGAAGGAAGATTGAAGGGGAAAGGAGGGAGATGGACAAGGAAGGAGATTGAAGAGGGAAGGAAGGAAGGAAGATTGAAGGGGAAAGGAAGGAGATGGACAAGGAAGGAGATTGAAGGGGGAAGGAAGGAGAGAGAGATTGAAGGGGAAGGGATGGAGATGGGAGGAAGGAAGATTGAAGGGGAAAGGAGATGGAGAAGGAAGGAAGATGAAGGGGAAAGGAAGGAGAGAGAGATTGAAGGGGAAGAGATGGAAGGAAGGAAAATTGGAGGGGAAGGAAGGAAGGAAGGAAGATTGAAGGGGAAAGGAAGGAGATGGACAAGGAAGGAGATAGAAGGGGGAAGGAAGGAGATGGACAAGGAAAAAGATTGAAGGGGGAAGGAAGGAAGGAGAAAGAGATTGAAGGGGAAGGGATGGAGATGGAAGGAAGATGAAGGGGAAAGGAAAGAGAGAGAAATTGAAGGGGAAAGGATGGAGATGGAAATGGAAGGAAGGAAGGAAAGAAGATTGAAGGGGAAAGGAAGGAGATGGACAAAAAAGGAGATTGAAGGGGGAAGGAAGGAAGGAAGGAGATTGAAGGGGGGAAGGAAGGAAGGAAGGAGAGAGAGATTGAAGGGGAAAGGATGGAGATTGAGATGGAAGGAAGGAAGGAAGATTGAAGGGGGAAGGAAGGAAGGAAGGAGATTGAAGGGGGAAGGAAGGAAGGAAGCAGAGAGAGATTGAAGGGAAAGGGATGGAGATGGAGATGGAAGGAAGGAAGGACGATTGAAGGGGAAAGGAAGAAGATGGAGAAGGAAGGAGATTGAAGGGGGAAGAAAGGAAGGAGAGAGAGATTGAAGGGGAAGGGATGGAGATGGAAGGAAGGACGACTGAAGGGGAAAGGAGATGGAGAAGGAAGGAAGATGAAGGGGAAAGGAAGGAGATGGACAAGGAAGAAGATTGAAGTGGGAAGGAAGGAAGGAAGGAAGGAGATTGAAGGGGGGAAGGAAGGAAGGAAGGAGAGAGAGATTGAAGTGGAAAGGATGGAGATTGAGATGGAAGGAAGGAAGGAAGATTGAAGGGGGAAGGAAGGAAGGAAGGAGATTGAAGGGGGAAGGAAGGAAGGAAGGAGAGAGAGATTGAAGGGAAAGGGATGGAGATGGAGATGGAAGGAAGGAAGGACGATTGAAGGGGAAAGGAAGGAGATGGACAAGGAAGGAGATTGAACGGGGAAGGAAGGAAGGAAGATTGAAGGGGAAAGGAAGGAGATGGACAAGGAAGGAGATTGAAGGGGGAAGGAAGGAGAGATTGACGGGGAAGGGATGGAGATGGAAAGAAGGAAGATTGAAGGGGAAAGGAAGGAGATGGACAAGGAAGGAGATTGAAGGGGGAAGGAAAAAGAGAGAGATTGAAGGGGAAGGGATGGAGATGGAAAGAAGGAAGATTGAAGGGGAAAGGAGATGGAGAAGGAAGGAAGATTGAAGGGGAAAGGAAGGAGAGAGAGATTGAAGGGGAAGGGATGGAGATGGAGATGGAAATGGAAGGAAGGAAGGAAGATTGAAGGGGAAAGGAAAGAGATGGACAAGGGAGGAGATTGAAGGGGGAAGGAAGGAAGGAGAGAGATTGAAGGGGAAGGGATGGAGATGGGAGGAAGGAAGATTGAAGGGGAAAGGAGATGGAGAAGGAAGGAAGATGAAGGGGATAGGAAGGAGAGAGAGATTGAAGGGGAAGGGATGGAGATGGAAATGGAAGGAAGGAAGGAAGGAAGATTGAAGGGGAAAGGAAGGAGATGGACAAGGAAGGAGATTGAAGGGGGAAGGAAGGAGAGATTGACGGGGAAGGGATGGAGATGGAAAGAAGGAAGATTGAAGGGGAAAGGAAGGAGATGGACAAGGAAGGAGATTGAAGGGGGAAGGAAGGAGAGAGAGATTGAAGGGGAAGGGATGGAGATGGAAAGAAGGAAGATTGAAGGGGAAAGGAGATGGAGAAGGAAGGAAGATTGAAGGGGAAAGGAAGGAGAGAGAGATTGAAGGGGAAGGGATGGAGATGGAGATGGAAATGGAAGGAAGGAAGGAAGATTGAAGGGGAAAGGAAAGAGATGGACAAGGGAGGAGATTGAAGGGGGAAGGAAGGAAAGAGAGAGATTGAAGGGGAAGGGATGGAGATGGGAGGAAGGAAGATTGAAGGGGAAAGGAGATGGAGAAGGAAGGAAGATGAAGGGGATAGGAAGGAGAGAGAGATTGAAGGGGAAGGGATGGAGATGGAAATGGAAGGAAGGAAGGAAGGAAGATTGAAGGGGAAAGGAAGGAGATGGACAAGGAAGGAGATTGAACGGTGAAGGAAGGAAGGAAGATTGAAGGGGAAAGGAAGGAGATGGACAAGGAAGGAGATTGAAGGGGAAGGAAGGAGAGATTGAAGGGGAAGGGATGGAGATGGAAAGAAGGAAGATTGAAGGGGAAAGGAGATGGAGAAGGAAGGAAGATGAAGGGGATAGGAAGGAGAGAGAGATTGAAGGGGAAGGGATGGAGATGGAAATGGAAGGAAGGAAGGAAGGAAGATTGAAGGGGAAAGGAAGGAGATGGACAAGGAAGGAGATTGAAGGGGGAAGGAAGGTAGGAGAGAGATTGAAGGGGAAGGGATGGAGATGGGAGGAACGAAGATTGAAGGGGAAAGGAGATGGAGAAGGAAGGAAGATGAAGGGGAAAGGAAGGAGAGAGAGATTGAAGGGGAAGGGATGGAGATGGAAATGGACGGAAGGAAGGAAGGAAGGAAGATTGAAGGGGAAAGGAAGGAGATGGACAAGGAAGGAGATTGAACGGGGAAGGAAGGAAGGAAGATTGAAGGGGAAAGGAGATGGAGAAGGAAGGAAGATGAAGGGGAAAGGAAGGAGAGAGAGATTGAAGGGGAAGGGATGGAGATGGAAGGAAGGAAGATTGAAGAGGAAAGGAAGGAGATGGACAAGGAAGGAGATTGAAGGGGGAAGGAAGGAAGGAGAGAGAGATTGAAGGGGAAGAGATGGAAGGAAGGAAGATTGGAGGGGAAGGAAGGAAGGAAGGAAGATTGAAGGGGAAAGGAAGGAGATGGACAAGGAAGGAGATTGAAGGGGGAAGGAAGGAATGAGAGAGAGATTGAAGGGGGAAGGAAGGAAGGAAGGAAGGAGATTGAAGGGGGAAGGAAGGAAGGAAGGAGAGAGAGATTGAAGGGGAAGGGATGGAGATGGAGATGGAAATGGAAGGAAGGAAGGAAGATTGAAGGGGAAAGGAAGGAGATGGACAAGGAAGGAGATTCAATGGGGAAGGAAGGAAGGAGATTGAAGGGGGAAGAAAGGAAGGAAGGAGAGAGAGATTGAAGGGGAACGGATGGAGATGGAAATGGAAGGAAGGACGGAAGATTGAAGGGGAATGGAAGGAGATGGACAAGGAAGGAGATTGAAATGGGAAGGAAGGATGGAGAGAGAGATTGAAGGGGGAAGGGATGGAGATGGGAGGAAGGAAGATTGAAGGGGAAAGGAGATGGAGAAGGAAGGAAGATGAAGGGGAAAGGAAGGAGAGAGAGATTGAAGGGGAAGGGATGGAGATGGAAATTGAAGGAAGGAAGGAAGGGAGATTGAAGGGGAAAGGAAGGAGATGGACAAGGAAGGAGATTGAAGGGGGAAGGAAGGAGAGAGAGATTGAAGGGGAAGGGATGGAGATGGAAAGAAGGAAGATTGAAGGGGAAAGGAGATGGAGAAGGAAGGAAGATTGAAGGGGAAAGGAAGGAGAGAGAGATTGAAGGGGAAGGGATGGAGATGGAGATGGAAATGGAAGGAAGGAAGGAAGATTGAAGGGGAAAGGAAAGAGATGGACAAGGGAGGAGATTGAAGGGGGAAGGAAGGAAGGAGAGAGAGATTGAAGGGGAACGGATGGAGATGGGAGGAAGGAAGATTGAAGGGGAAAGGAGATGGAGAAGGAAGGAAGATGAAGGGGAAAGGAAGGAGATGGACAAGGAAGGAGATTGAACGGTGAAGGAAGGAAGGAAGGAAGATTGAAGGGGAAAGGAAGGAGATGGACAAGGAAGGAGATTGAACGGTGAAGGAAGGAAGGAGAGAGAGATTGAAGGGGAAGGGATGGAGATGGAAGGAAGGAAGACTGAAGGGGAAAGGAGATGGAGAAGGAAGGAAGATGAAGGGGAAAGGAAGGAGATGGACAAGGAAGAAGATTGAAGGGGGAAGGAAGGAAGGAAGGAAGGAGATTGAAGGGGGAAGGAAGAAGATGGAGAAGGAAGGAGATTGAAGGGGGAAGGAAGGAAGGAAGGTGGAAGGAAAGAAGGAAGGAGAGAGAGAGATTGAAGGGGAAGGAATGGAGATGGAGATGGAAGGAAGGAAGACTGAAGGGGAAAGGAAGGAGATGGACAAGGAAGGAGATAAAAAGGGGGAAGGAAGGAAGGAAGGAAGGAAGGAGAGAGAGATTGAAGGGGAAGGGATGGAGATGAAAGGAAGGAAGATTGTAGGGGAAAGGAGATGGGGAAGGAAGGAAGATGAAGGGGAAAGGAGATGGAGAAGGAAGGAAGATGAAGGGGAAAGGAAGGAGATGGAGAAGGAAGGAGATTGAAGGGGAGGGAAGGAAGGAAGGAAAGAAAGAAGGAAGGAGAGTGAGATTGAAGGGGAAGGGATGGAGATGGAAATGGAAGGAAGGAAGGAAGGAAGATTGACGGGGAAAGGAAGGAGATGGACAAGGAAGGAGATTGAAGGGGGAAGGAGATGGAGAAGGAAGGAAGATGAAGGGGAAAGGAAGGAGAGAGAGATTGAAGGGGAAGGGATGGAGATGGAGATGGAAATGGAAGGAAGGAAGGAAGGAAGATTGAAGGGGAAAGGAGGGAGATGGACAAGGAAGGAGATTGAAGGGGGAAGGAAGGAAGGAAGATTGAAGGGGAAAGGAAGGAGATGGACAAGGAAGGAGATTGAAGGGGGAAGGAAGGAGAGAGAGATTGAAGGGGAAGGGATGGAGATGGAAAGAAGGAAGATTGAAGGGGAAAGGAGATGGAGAAGGAAGGAAGATTGAAGGGGAAAGGAAGGAGAGAGAGATTGAAGGGGAAGGGATGGAGATGGAGATGGAAATGGAAGGAAGGAAGGAAGATTGAAGGGGAAAGGAAAGAGATGGACAAGGGAGGAGATTGAAGGGGGAAGGAAGGAAGGAGAGAGAGATTGAAGGGGAACGGATGGAGATGGGAGGAAGGAAGATTGAAGGGGAAAGGAGATGGAGAAGGAAGGAAGATGAAGGGGAAAGGAAGGAGATGGACAAGGAAGGAGATTGAACGGTGAAGGAAGGAAGGAAGGAAGATTGAAGGGGAAAGGAAGGAGATGGACAAGGAAGGAGATTGAACGGTGAAGGAAGGAAGGAGAGAGAGATTGAAGGGGAAGGGATGGAGATGGAAGGAAGGAAGACTGAAGGGGAAAGGAGATGGAGAAGGAAGGAAGATGAAGGGGAAAGGAAGGAGATGGACAAGGAAGAAGATTGAAGGGGGAAGGAAGGAAGGAAGGAAGGAGATTGAAGGGGGAAGGAAGAAGATGGAGAAGGAAGGAGATTGAAGGGGGAAGGAAGGAAGGAAGGTGGAAGGAAAGAAGGAAGGAGAGAGAGAGATTGAAGGGGAAGGAATGGAGATGGAGATGGAAGGAAGGAAGACTGAAGGGGAAAGGAAGGAGATGGACAAGGAAGGAGATAAAAAGGGGGAAGGAAGGAAGGAAGGAAGGAAGGAAGGAAGGAGAGAGAGATTGAAGGGGAAGGGATGGAGATGAAAGGAAGGAAGATTGTAGGGGAAAGGAGATGGGGAAGGAAGGAAGATGAAGGGGAAAGGAGATGGAGAAGGAAGGAAGATGAAGGGGAAAGGAAGGAGATGGAGAAGGAAGGAGATTGAAGGGGAGGGAAGGAAGGAAGGAAAGAAAGAAGGAAGGAGAGTGAGATTGAAGGGGAAGGGATGGAGATGGAAATGGAAGGAAGGAAGGAAGGAAGATTGACGGGGAAAGGAAGGAGATGGACAAGGAAGGAGATTGAAGGGGGAAGGAGATGGAGAAGGAAGGAAGATGAAGGGGAAAGGAAGGAGAGAGAGATTGAAGGGGAAGGGATGGAGATGGAAATGGAAGGAAGGAAGGAAGGAAGATTGAAGGGGAAAGGAGGGAGATGGACAAGGAAGGAGATTGAAGGGGGAAGGAAGGAAGGAAGATTGAAGGGGAAAGGAAGGAGATGGACAAGGAAGGAGATTGAAGGGGGAAGGAAGGAGAGAGAGATTGAAGGGGAAGGGATGGAGATGGGAGGAAGGAAGATTGAAGGGGAAAGGAGATGGAGAAGGAAGGAAGATGAAGGGGAAAGGAAGGAGAGAGAGATTGAAGGGGAAGAGATGGAAGGAAGGAAAATTGGAGGGGAAGGAAGGAAGGAAGTAAGATTGAAGGGGAAAGGAAGGAGATGGACAAGGAAGGAGATAGAAGGGGGAAGGAAGGAGATGGACAAGGAAAAAGATTGAAAGGGGAAGGAAGGAAGGAGAAAGAGATTGAAGGGGAAGGGATGGAGATGGAAGGAAGATGAAGGGGAAAGGAAAGAGAGAGAAATTGAAGGGGAAAGGATGGAGATGGAAATGGAAGGAAGGAAGGAAAGAAGATTGAAGGGGAAAGGAAGGAGATGGACAAAAAAGGAGATTGAAGAGGGAAGGAAGGAAGGAAGGAGATTGAAGGGGGGAAGGAAGGATGGAAGGAGAGAGAGATTGAAGGGGAAAGGATGGAGATTGAGATGGAAGGAAGGAAGGAAGATTGAAGGGGGAAGGAAGGAAGGAAGGAGATTGAAGGGGAAAGGAAGAAGATGGAGAAGGAAGGAGATTGAAGGGGGAAGAAAGGAAGGAGAGAGAGATTGAAGGGGAAGGGATGGAGATGGAAGGAAGGAAGACTGAAGGGGAAAGGAGATGGAGAAGGAAGGAAGATGAAGGGGAAAGGAAGGAGATGGACAAGGAAGAAGATTGAAGGGGAAAGGAAGGAAGGAAGGAAGGAAGGAGATTGAAGGGGGAAGGAAGAAGATGGAGAAGGAAGGAGATTGAAGGGGGAAGGAAGGAAGGAAGGTGGAAGGAAGGAAGGAAGGAGAGAGAGAGATTGAAGGGGAAGGAATGGAGATGGAGATGGAGATGGAAGGAAGACTGAAGGGGAAAGGAAGGAGATGGACAAGGAAGGAGATAAAAAGGGGGAAGGAAGGAAGGAAGGAAGGAGAGAGAGATTGAAGGGGAAGGGATGGAGATGAAAGGAAGGAAGATTGTACGGGAAAGGAGATGGGGAAGGAAGGAAGATGAAGGGGAAAGGAGATGGAGAAGGAAGGAAGATGAAGGGGAAAGGAAGGAGATGGAGAAGGAAGGAGATTGAAGGGGGAAGGAAGGAAGGAAGGAAAGAAAGAAGGAAGGAGAGAGAGATTGAAGGGGAAGGGATGGAGATGGAAATGGAAGGAAGGAAGGAAGGAAGGAAGATTGACGGGGAAAGGAAGGAGATGGACAAGGAAGGAGATTGAAGGGGGAAGGAGATGGAGAAGGAAGGAAGATGAAGGGGAAAGGAAGGAGAGAGAGATTGAAGGGGAAGGGATGGAGATGGAGATGGAAATGGAAGGAAGGAAGGAAGGAAGATTGAAGGGGAAAGGAGGGAGATGGACAAGGAAGGAGATTGAAGGGGGAAGGAAGGAAGGAAGATTGAAGGGGAAAGGATGGAGATGGACAAGGAAGGAGATTGAAGGGGGAAGGAAGGAGAGAGAGATTGAAGGGGAAGGGATGGAGATGGGAGGAAGGAAGATTGAAGGGGAAAGGAGATGGAGAAGGAAGGAAGATGAAGGGGAAAGGAAGGAGAGAGAGATTGAAGGGGAAGGGATGGAGATGGAAATGGAAGGAAGGAAGGAAGGAAGATTGAAGGGGAAAGGAAGGAGATGGACAAGGAAGGAGATTGAACGGGGAAGGAAGGAAGGAAGATTGAAGGGGAAAGGAAGGAGATGGACAAGGAAGGAGATTGAAGGGGGAAGGAAGGAGAGATTGACGGGGAAGGGATGGAGATGGAAAGAAGGAAGATTGAAGGGGAAAGGAGATGGAGAAGGAAGGAAGATGAAGGGGAAAGGAAGAGAGAGAGATTGAAGGGGAAGGGATGGAGATGGAAGGAAGGAAGATTGAAGGGGAAAGGAAGGAGATGGACAAGGAAGGAGATTGAAGGGGGAAGGAAGGAGAGAGAGATTGAAGGGGAAGGGATGGAGATGGAAAGAAGGAAGATTGAAGGGGAAAGGAGATGGAGAAGGAAGGAAGATTGAAGGGGAAAGGAAGGAGAGAGAGATTGAAGGGGAAGGGATGGAGATGGAGATGGAGATGGAAATGGAAGGAAGGAAGGAAGATTGAAGGGGAAAGGAAGAGATGGACAAGGGAGGAGATTGAAGGGGGAAGGAAGGAAGGAGAGAGATTGAAGGGGAAGGGATGGAGATGGGAGGAAGGAAGATTGAAGGGGAAAGGAGATGGAGAAGGAAGGAAGATGAAGGGGAAAGGAAGGAGAGAGAGATTGAAGGGGAAGGGATGGAGATGGAAATGGAAGGAAGGAAGGAAGATTGAAGGGGAAAGGAAGGAGATGGACAAGGAAGGAGATTGAACGGTGAAGGAAGGAAGGAAGATTGAAGGGGAAAGGAAGGAGATGGACAAGGAAGGAGATTGAAGGGGAAGGAAGGAGAGATTGAAGGGGAAGGGATGGAGATGGAAAGAAGGAAGATTGAAGGGGAAAGGAGATGGAGAAGGAAGGAAGATGAAGGGGAAAGGAAGGAGAGAGAGATTGAAGGGGAAGGGATGGAGATGGAAATGGAAGGAAGGAAGGAAGGAAGATTGAAGGGGAAAGGAAGGAGATGGACAAGGAAGGAGATTGAAGGGGGAAGGAAGGTAGGAGAGAGATTGAAGGGGAAGGGATGGAGATGGGAGGAAGGAAGATTGAAGGGGAAAGGAGATGGAGAAGGAAGGAAGATGAAGGGGAAAGGAAGGAGAGAGAGATTGAAGGGGAAGCGATGGAGATGGAAATAGAAGGAAGGAAGGAAGGAAGGAAGGAAGGAAGGAAGATTGAAGGGGAAAGGAAGGAGATGGACAAGGAAGGAGATTGAACGGGGAAGGAAGGAAGATTGAAGGGGAAAGGAGATGGAGAAGGAAGGAAGATGAAGGGGAAAGGAAGGAGAGAGAGATTGAAGGGGAAGGGATGGAGATGGAAGGAAGGAAGATTGAAGGGGAAAGGAAGGAGATGGACAAGGAAGGAGATTGAAGGGGGAAGGAAGGAAGGAGAGAGAGATTGAAGGGGAAGAGATGGAAGGAAGGAAGATTGGAGGGGAAGGAAGGAAGGAAGGAAGATTGAAGGGGAAAGGAAGGAGATGGACAAGGAAGGAGATTGAAGGGGGAAGGAAGGAAGGAGAGAGAGATTGAAGGGGGAAGGAAGGAAGGAAGGAAGGAGATTGAAGGGGGAAGGAAGGAAGGAAGGAGAGAGAGATTGAAGGGGAAGGGATGGAGATGGAGATGGAAATGGAAGGAAGGAAGGAAGATTGAAGGGGAAAGGAAGGAGATGGACAAGGAAGGAGATTCAATGGGGAAGGAAGGAAGGAGATTGAAGGGGGAAGAAAGGAAGGAAGGAGAGAGAGATTGAAGGGGAACGGATGGAGATGGAAATGGAAGGAAGGACGGAAGATTGAAGGGGAATGGAAGGAGATGGACAAGGAAGGAGATTGAAATGGGAAGGAAGGATGGAGAGAGAGATTGAAGGGGAAGGGATGGAGATGGGAGGAAGGAAGATTGAAGGGGAAAGGAGATGGAGAAGGAAGGAAGATGAAGGGGAAAGGAAGGAGAGAGAGATTGAAGGGGAAGGGATGGAGATGGAAATTGAAGGAAGGAAGGAAGGGAGATTGAAGGGGAAAGGAAGGAGATGGACAAGGAAGGAGATTGAAGGGGGAAGGAAGGAGAGAGAGATTGAAGGGGAAGGGATGGAGATGGAAAGAAGGAAGATTGAAGGGGAAAGGAGATGGAGAAGGAAGGAAGATTGAAGGGGAAAGGAAGGAGAGAGAGATTGAAGGGGAAGGGATGGAGATGGAGATGGAAATGGAAGGAAGGAAGGAAGATTGAAGGGGAAAGGAAAGAGATGGACAAGGGAGGAGATTGAAGGGGGAAGGAAGGAAGGAGAGAGAGATTGAAGGGGAACGGATGGAGATGGGAGGAAGGAAGATTGAAGGGGAAAGGAGATGGAGAAGGAAGGAAGATGAAGGGGAAAGGAAGGAGATGGACAAGGAAGGAGATTGAACGGTGAAGGAAGGAAGGAAGGAAGATTGAAGGGGAAAGGAAGGAGATGGACAAGGAAGGAGATTGAAGGGGGAAGGAAGGAGAGATTGAAGGGGAAGGGATGGAGATGGAAAGAAGGAAGATTGAAGGGGAAAGGAGATGGAGAAGGAAGGAAGATGAAGGGGAAAGGAAGGAGAGAGAGATTGAAGGGGAAGGGATGGAGATGGAAATGGAAGGAAGGAAGGAAGGAAGATTGAAAAGGAAAGGAAGGAGATGGACAAGGAAGGAGATTGAAGGGGGAAGGAAGGAAGGGAGATTGAAGGGGAAAGGAAGGAGATGGACAAGGAAGGAGATTGAAGGGGGAAGGAAGGAGAGAGAGATTGAAGGGGAAGGGATGGAGATGGAAAGAAGGAAGATTGAAGGGGAAAGGAGATGGAGAAGGAAGGAAGATTGAAGGGGAAAGGAAGGAGAGAGAGATTGAAGGGGAAGGGATGGAGATGGAGATGGAAATGGAAGGAAGGAAGGAAGATTGAAGGGGAAAGGAAAGAGATGGACAAGGGAGGAGATTGAAGGGGGAAGGAAGGAAGGAGAGAGAGATTGAAGGGGAACGGATGGAGATGGGAGGAAGGAAGATTGAAGGGGAAAGGAGATGGAGAAGGAAGGAAGATGAAGGGGAAAGGAAAGAGATGGACAAGGAAGGAGATTGAACGGTGAAGGAAGGAAGGAAGGAAGATTGAAGGGGAAAGGAAGGAGATGGACAAGGAAGGAGATTGAAGGGGGAAGGAAGGAGAGATTGAAGGGGAAGGGATGGAGATGGAAAGAAGGAAGATTGAAGGGGAAAGGAGATGGAGAAGGAAGGAAGATGAAGGGGAAAGGAAGGAGAGAGAGATTGAAGGGGAAGGGATGGAGGTGGAAATGGAAGGAAGGAAGGCAGGAAGATTGAAGGGGAAAGGAAGGAGATGGACAAGGAAGGAGATTGAAGGGGGAAGGAAGGAAGGAAGGAAGATTGAAGGGGAAAGGAAGGAGATGGACAAGGAAGGAGATTGAAGGGGGAAGGAAGGAGATAGAGATTGAAGGGGAAGGGATGGAGATGGGAGGAAGGAAGATTGAAGGGGAAAGGAGATGGAGAAGGAAGGAAGATGAAGGGGAAAGGAAGGAGAGAGAGATTGAAGGGGAAGAGATGGAAGGAAGGAAAATTGGAGGGGAAGGAAGGAAGATTGAAGGGGAAAGGAAGGAGATGGACAAGGAAGGAGATAGAAGGGGGAAGGAAGGAGATGGACAAGGAAAAAGATTGAAGGGGGAAGGAAGGAAGGAGAAAGAGATTGAAGGGGAAGGGATGGAGATGGAAGGAAGATGAAGGGGAAAGGAAAGAGAGAGAAATTGAAGGGGAAAGGATGGAGATGGAAATGGAAGGAAGGAAGGAAAGAAGATTGAAGGGGAAAGGAAGGAGATGGACAAAAAAGGAGATTGAAGGGGGGAAGGAAGGAAGGAAGGAAGGAGAGAGAGATTGAAGGGGAAAGGATGGAGATTGAGATGGAAGGAAGGAAGGAAGATTGAAGGGGGAAGGAAGGAAGGAAGGAGATTGAAGGGGGAAGGAAGGAAGGAAGGAGAGAGAGATTGAAGGGAAAGGGATGGAGATGGAGATGGAAGGAAGGAAGGACGATTGAAGGGGAAAGGAAGAAGATGGAGAAGGAAGGAGATTGAAGGGGGAAGAAAGGAAGGAGAGAGAGATTGAAGGGGAAGGGATGGAGATGGAAGGAAGGAAGACTGAAGGGGAAAGGAGATGGAGAAGGAAGGAAGATGAAGGGGAAAGGAAGGAGATGGACAAGGAAGAAGATTGAAGGGGGAAGGAAGGAAGGAAGGAAGGAGATTGAAGGGGGAAGGAAGAAGATGGAGAAGGAAGGAGATTGAAGGGGGAAGGAAGGAAGGAAGGAAGGAAGGTGGAAGGAAGGAAGGAAGGAGAGAGAGAGATTGAAGGGGAAGGAATGGAGATGGAGATGGAAGGAAGGAAGACTGAAGGGGAAAGGAAGGAGATGGACAAGGAAGGAGATAAAAAGGGGGAAGGAAGGAAGGAAGGAAGGAGAGAGAGATTGAAGGGGAAGGGATGGAGATGAAAGGAAGGAAGATTGTAGGGGAAAGGAGATGGGGAAGGAAGGAAGATGAAGGGGAAAGGAGATGGAGAAGGAAGGAAGATGAAGGGGAAAGGAAGGAGATGGAGAAGGAAGGAGATTGAAGGGGGAAGGAAGGAAGGAAGGAAAGAAAGAAGGAAGGAGAGAGAGATTGAAGGGGAAGGGATGGAGATGGAAATGGAAGGAAGGAAGGAAGGAAGATTGACGGGGAAAGGAAGGAGATGGACAAGGAAGGAGATTGAAGGGGGAAGGAAGGTAGGAGAGAGAGTGAAGGGGAAGGTATGGAGATGGGAGGAAGGAAGATTGAAGGGGAAAGGAGATGGAGAAGGAAGGAAGATGAAGGGGAAAGGAAGGAGAGAGAGATTGAAGGGGAAGGGATGGAGATGGAAATGGAAGGAAGGAAGGAAGGAAGATTGAAGGGGAAAGGAAGGAGATGGACAAGGAAGGAGATTGAACGGGGAAGGAAGGAAGGAAGATTGAAGGGGAAAGGAAGGAGATGGACAAGGAAGGAGATTGAAGGGGGAAGGAAGTAGAGATTGACGGGGAAGGGATGGAGATGGAAAGAAGGAAGATTGAAGGGGAAAGGAGATGGAGAAGGAAGGAAGATGAAGGGGAAAGGAAGGAGAGAGAGATTGAAGGGGAAGGGATGGAGATGGAAGGAAGGAAGATTGAAGGGGAAAGGAAGGAGATGGACAAGGAAGGAGATTGAAGGGGGAAGGAAGGAGAGAGAGATTGAAGGGGAAGGGATGGAGATGGAAAGAAGGAAGATTGAAGGGGAAAGGAGATGGAGAAGGAAGGAAGATTGAAGGGGAAAGGAAGGAGAGAGAGATTGAAGGGGAAGGGATGGGGATGGAGATGGAGATGGAAATGGAAATGGAAGGAAGGAAGGAAGATTGAAGGGGAAAGGAAAGAGATGGACAAGGGAGGAGATTGAAGGGGGAAGGAAGGAAGGAGAGAGATTGAAGGGGAAGGGATGGAGATGGGAGGAAGGAAGATTGAAGGGGAAAGGAGATGGAGAAGGAAGGAAGATGAAGGGGAAAGGAAGGAGAGAGAGATTGAAGGGGAAGGGATGGAGATGGAAATGGAAGGAAGGAAGGAAGATTGAAGGGGAAAGGAAGGAGATGGACAAGGAAGGAGATTGAACGGTGAAGGAAGGAAGGAAGATTGAAGGGGAAAGGAAGGAGATGGACAAGGAAGGAGATTGAAGGGGAAGGAAGGAGAGATTGAAGGGGAAATGAGATGGAGAAGGAAGGAAGATGAAGGGGAAAGGAAGGAGAGAGAGATTGAAGGGGAAGGGATGGAGATGGAAATGGAAGGAAGGAAGGAAGGAAGGAAGGAAGATTGAAGGGGAAAGGAAGGAGATGGACAAGGAAGGAGATTGAACGGGGAAGGAAGGAAGGAAGATTGAAGGGGAAAGGAGATGGAGAAGGAAGGAAGATGAAGGGGAAAGGAAGGAGAGAGAGATTGAAGGGGAAGGGATGGAGATGGAAATGGAAGGAAGGAAGGAAGGAAGGAAGGAAGATTGAAGGGGAAAGGAAGGAGATGGACAAGGAAGGAGATTGAACGGGGAAGGAAGGAAGGAAGATTGAAGGGGAAAGGAGATGGAGAAGGAAGGAAGATTGAAGGGGAAAGGAGGGAGATGGACAAGGAAGGAGATTGAAGGGGGAAGGAAGGAAGGAAGATTGAAGGGGAAAGGAAGGAGATGGACAAGGAAGGAGATTGAAGGGGGAAGGAAGGAGAGAGAGATTGAAGGGGAAGGGATGGAGATGGGAGGAAGGAAGATTGAAGGGGAAAGGAGATGGAGAAGGAAGGAAGATGAAGGGGAAAGGAAGGAGAGAGAGATTGAAGGGGAAGAGATGGAAGGAAGGAAAATTGGAGGGGAAGGAAGGAAGGAAGTAAGATTGAAGGGGAAAGGAAGGAGATGGACAAGGAAGGAGATAGAAGGGGGAAGGAAGGAGATGGACAAGGAAAAAGATTGAAGGGGGAAGGAAGGAAGGAGAAAGAGATTGAAGGGGAAGGGATGGAGGGGAAAGGATGGAGATGGAAATGGAAGGAAGGAAGGAAAGAAGATTGAAGGGGAAAGGAAGGAGATGGACAAAAAAGGAGATTGAAGGGGGAAGGAAGGAAGGAAGGAGATTGAAGGGGGGAAGGAAGGAAGGAAGGAGAGAGAGATTGAAGGGGAAAGGATGGAGATTGAGATGGAAGGAAGGAAGGAAGATTGAAGGGGGAAGGAAGGAAGGAAGGAGATTGAAGGGGAAAGGAAGAAGATGGAGAAGGAAGGAGATTGAAGGGGGAAGAAAGGAAGGAGAGAGAGATTGAAGGGGAAGGGATGGAGATGGAAGGAAGGAAGACTGAAGGGGAAAGGAGATGGAGAAGGAAGGAAGATGAAGGGGAAAGGAAGGAGATGGACAAGGAAGAAGATTGAAGGGGGAAGGAAGGAAGGAAGGAAGGAAGGAGATTGAAGGGGGAAGGAAGAAGATGGAGAAGGAAGGAGATTGAAGGGGGAAGGAAGGAAGGAAGGTGGAAGGAAGGAAGGAAGGAGAGAGAGAGATTGAAGGGGAAGGAATGGAGATGGAGATGGAGATGGAAGGAAGACTGAAGGGGAAAGGAAGGAGATGGACAAGGAAGGAGATAAAAAGGGGGAAGGAAGGAAGGAAGGAAGGAGAGAGAGATTGAAGGGGAAGGGATGGAGATGAAAGGAAGGAAGATTGTACGGGAAAGGAGATGGGGAAGGAAGGAAGATGAAGGGGAAAGGAGATGGAGAAGGAAGGAAGATGAAGGGGAAAGGAAGGAGATGGAGAAGGAAGGAGATTGAAGGGGGAAGGAAGGAAGGAAGGAAAGAAAGAAGGAAGGAGAGAGAGATTGAAGGGGAAGGGATGGAGATGGAAATGGAAGGAAGGAAGGAAGGAAGATTGACGGGGAAAGGAAGGAGATGGACAAGGAAGGAGATTGAAGGGGGAAGGAGATGGAGAAGGAAGGAAGATGAAGGGGAAAGGAAGGAGAGAGAGATTGAAGGGGAAGGGATGGAGATGGAGATGGAAATGGAAGGAAGGAAGGAAGGAAGATTGAAGGGGAAAGGAGGGAGATGGACAAGGAAGGAGATTGAAGGGGGAAGGAAGGAAGGAAGATTGAAGGGGAAAGGATGGAGATGGACAAGGAAGGAGATTGAAGGGGGAAGGAAGGAGAGAGAGATTGAAGGGGAAGGGATGGAGATGGGAGGAAGGAAGATTGAAGGGGAAAGGAGATGGAGAAGGAAGGAAGATGAAGGGGAAAGGAAGGAGAGAGAGATTGAAGGGGAAGGGATGGAGATGGAAATGGAAGGAAGGAAGGAAGGAAGATTGAAGGGGAAAGGAAGGAGATGGACAAGGAAGGAGATTGAACGGGGAAGGAAGGAAGGAAGATTGAAGGGGAAAGGAAGGAGATGGACAAGGAAGGAGATTGAAGGGGGAAGGAAGGAGAGATTGACGGGGAAGGGATGGAGATGGAAAGAAGGAAGATTGAAGGGGAAAGGAGATGGAGAAGGAAGGAAGATGAAGGGGAAAGGAAGGAGAGAGAGATTGAAGGGGAAGGGATGGAGATGGAAGGAAGGAAGATTGAAGGGGAAAGGAAGGAGATGGACAAGGAAGGAGATTGAAGGGGGAAGGAAGGAGAGAGAGATTGAAGGGGAAGGGATGGAGATGGAAAGAAGGAAGATTGAAGGGGAAAGGAGATGGAGAAGGAAGGAAGATTGAAGGGGAAAGGAAGGAGAGAGAGATTGAAGGGGAAGGGATGGAGATGGAGATGGAAATGGAAATGGAAGGAAGGAAGGAAGATTGAAGGGGAAAGGAAAGAGATGGACAAGGGAGGAGATTGAAGGGGGAAGGAAGGAAGGAGAGAGATTGAAGGGGAAGGGATGGAGATGGGAGGAAGGAAGATTGAAGGGGAAAGGAGATGGAGAAGGAAGGAAGATGAAGGGGAAAGGAAGGAGAGAGAGATTGAAGGGGAAGGGATGGAGATGGAAATGGAAGGAAGGAAGGAAGATTGAAGGGGAAAGGAAGGAGATGGACAAGGAAGGAGATTGAACGGTGAAGGAAGGAAGGAAGATTGAAGGGGAAAGGAAGGAGATGGACAAGGAAGGAGATTGAAGGGGAAGGAAGGAGAGATTGAAGGGGAAGGGATGGAGATGGAAAGAAGGAAGATTGAAGGGGAAAGGAGATGGAGAAGGAAGGAAGATGAAGGGGAAAGGAAGGAGAGAGAGATTGAAGGGGAAGGGATGGAGATGGAAATGGAAGGAAGGAAGGAAGGAAGATTGAAGGGGAAAGGAAGGAGATGGACAAGGAAGGAGATTGAAGGGGGAAGGAAGGTAGGAGAGAGATTGAAGGGGAAGGGATGGAGATGGGAGGAAGGAAGATTGAAGGGGAAAGGAGGTGGAGAAGGAAGGAAGATGAAGGGGAAAGGAAGGAGAGAGAGATTGAAGGGGAAGGGATGGAGATGGAAATAGAAGGAAGGAAGGAAGGAAGGAAGGAAGATTGAAGGGGAAAGGAAGGAGATGGACAAGGAAGGAGATTGAACGGGGAAGGAAGGAAGATTGAAGGGGAAAGGAGATGGAGAAGGAAGGAAGATGAAGGGGAAAGGAAGGAGAGAGAGATTGAAGGGGAAGGGATGGAGATGGAAGGAAGGAAGATTGAAGGGGAAAGGAAGGAGATGGACAAGGAAGGAGATTGAAGGGGGAAGGAAGGAAGGAGAGAGAGATTGAAGGGGAAGAGATGGAAGGAAGGAAGATTGGAGGGGAAGGAAGGAAGGAAGGAAGATTGAAGGGGAAAGGAAGGAGATGGACAAGGAAGGAGATTGAAGGGGGAAGGAAGGAAGGAGAGAGAGATTGAAGGGGGAAGGAAGGAAGGAAGGAAGGAGATTGAAGGGGGAAGGAAGGAAGGAAGGAGAGAGAGATTGAAGGGGAAGGGATGGAGATGGAGATGGAAATGGAAGGAAGGAAGGAAGATTGAAGGGGAAAGGAAGGAGATGGACAAGGAAGGAGATTCAATGGGGAAGGAAGGAAGGAGATTGAAGGGGGAAGAAAGGAAGGAAGGAGAGAGAGATTGAAGGGGAACGGATGGAGATGGAAATGGAAGGAAGGACGGAAGATTGAAGGGGAATGGAAGGAGATGGACAAGGAAGGAGATTGAAATGGGAAGGAAGGATGGAGAGAGAGATTGAAGGGGAAGGGATGGAGATGGGAGGAAGGAAGATTGAAGGGGAAAGGAGATGGAGAAGGAAGGAAGATGAAGGGGAAAGGAAGGAGAGAGAGATTGAAGGGGAAGGGATGGAGATGGAAATTGAAGGAAGGAAGGAAGGGAGATTGAAGGGGAAAGGAAGGAGATGGACAAGGGAGGAGATTGAAGGGGGAAGGAAGGAAGGAGAGAGAGATTGAAGGGGAACGGATGGAGATGGGAGGAAGGAAGATTGAAGGGGAAAGGAGATGGAGAAGGAAGGAAGATGAAGGGGAAAGGAAGGAGATGGACAAGGAAGGAGATTGAACGGTGAAGGAAGGAAGGAAGGAAGATTGAAGGGGAAAGGAAGGAGATGGACAAGGAAGGAGATTGAAGGGGGAAGGAAGGAGAGATTGAAGGGGAAGGGATGGAGATGGAAAGAAGGAAGATTGAAGGGGAAAGGAGATGGAGAAGGAAGGAAGATGAAGGGGAAAGGAAGGAGAGAGAGATTGAAGGGGAAGGGATGGAGATGGAAATGGAAGGAAGGAAGGAAAGAAGATTGAAGGGGAAAGGAAGGAGATGGACAAAAAAGGAGATTGAAGGGGGAGGGAAGGAAGGAAGGAGATTGAAGGGGGGAAGGAAGGAAGGAAGGAAGGAGAGAGAGATTGAAGGGGAAAGGATGGAGATTGAGATGGAAGGAAGGAAGGAAGATTGAAGGGGGAAGGAAGGAAGGAAGGAGATTGAAGGGGGAAGGAAGGAAGGAAGGAGAGAGAGATTGAAGGGAAAGGGATGGAGATGGAGATGGAAGGAAGGAAGGACGATTGAAGGGGAAAGGAAGAAGATGGAGAAGGAAGGAGATTGAAGGGGGAAGAAAGGAAGGAGAGAGAGATTGAAGGGGAAGGGATGGAGATGGAAGGAAGGAAGACTGAAGGGGAAAGGAGATGGAGAAGGAAGGAAGATGAAGGGGAAAGGAAGGAGATGGACAAGGAAGAAGATTGAAGGGGGAAGGAAGGAAGGAAGGAAGGAGATTGAAGGGGGAAGGAAGAAGATGGAGAAGGAAGGAGATTGAAGGGGGAAGGAAGGAAGGAAGGAAGGAAGGTGGAAGGAAGGAAGGAAGGAGAGAGAGAGATTGAAGGGGAAGGAATGGAGATGGAGATGGAAGGAAGGAAGACTGAAGGGGAAAGGAAGGAGATGGACAAGGAAGGAGATAAAAAGGGGGAAGGAAGGAAGGAAGGAAGGAGAGAGAGATTGAAGGGGAAGGGATGGAGATGAAAGGAAGGAAGATTGTAGGGGAAAGGAGATGGGGAAGGAAGGAAGATGAAGGGGAAAGGAGATGGAGAAGGAAGGAAGATGAAGGGGAAAGGAAGGAGATGGAGAAGGAAGGAGATTGAAGGGGGAAGGAAGGAAGGAAGGAAAGAAAGAAGGAAGGAGAGAGAGATTGAAGGGGAAGGGATGGAGATGGAAATGGAAGGAAGGAAGGAAGGAAGATTGACGGGGAAAGGAAGGAGATGGACAAGGAAGGAGATTGAAGGGGGAAGGAAGGTAGGAGAGAGAGTGAAGGGGAAGGGATGGAGATGGGAGGATGGAAGATTGAAGGGGAAAGGAGATGGAGAAGGAAGGAAGATGAAGGGGAAAGGAAGGAGAGAGAGATTGAAGGGGAAGGGAGGGAGATGGAAATGGAAGGAAGGAAGGAAGGAAGATTGAAGGGGAAAGGAAGGAGATGGACAAGGAAGGAGATTGAACGGGGAAGGAAGGAAGGAAGATTGAAGGGGAAAGGAAGGAGATGGACAAGGAAGGAGATTGAAGGGGGAAGGAAGTAGAGATTGACGGGGAAGGGATGGAGATGGAAAGAAGGAAGATTGAAGGGGAAAGGAGATGGAGAAGAAAGGAAGATGAAGGGGAAAGGAAGGAGAGAGAGATTGAAGGGGAAGGGATGGAGATGGAAGGAAGGAAGATTGAAGGGGAAAGGAAGGAGATGGACAAGGAAGGAGATTGAAGGGGGAAGGAAGGAGAGAGAGATTGAAGGGGAAGGGATGGAGATGGAAAGAAGGAAGATTGAAGGGGAAAGGAGATGGAGAAGGAAGGAAGATTGAAGGGGAAAGGAAGGAGAGAGAGATTGAAGGGGAAGGGATGGGGATGGAGATGGAGATGGAAATGGAAATGGAAGGAAGGAAGGAAGATTGAAGGGGAAAGGAAAGAGATGGACAAGGGAGGAGATTGAAGGGGGAAGGAAGGAAGGAGAGAGATTGAAGGGGAAGGGATGGAGATGGGAGGAAGGAAGATTGAAGGGGAAAGGAGATGGAGAAGGAAGGAAGATGAAGGGGAAAGGAAGGAGAGAGAGATTGAAGGGGAAGGGATGGAGATGGAAATGGAAGGAAGGAAGGAAGATTGAAGGGGAAAGGAAGGAGATGGACAAGGAAGGAGATTGAACGGTGAAGGAAGGAAGGAAGATTGAAGGGGAAAGGAAGGAGATGGACAAGGAAGGAGATTGAAGGGGAAGGAAGGAGAGATTGAAGGGGAAAGGAGATGGAGAAGGAAGGAAGATGAAGGGGAAAGGAAGGAGAGAGAGATTGAAGGGGAAGGGATGGAGATGGAAATGGAAGGAAGGAAGGAAGGAAGGAAGGAAGATTGAAGGGGAAAGGAAGGAGATGGACAAGGAAGGAGATTGAACGGGGAAGGAAGGAAGGAAGATTGAAGGGGAAAGGAGATGGAGAAGGAAGGAAGATGAAGGGGAAAGGAAGGAGAGAGAGATTGAAGGGGAAGGGATGGAGATGGAAATGGAAGGAAGGAAGGAAGGAAGGAAGGAAGGAAGATTGAAGGGGAAAGGAAGGAGATGGACAAGGAAGGAGATTGAACGGGGAAGGAAGGAAGGAAGATTGAAGGGGAAAGGAGATGGAGAAGGAAGGAAGATTGAAGGGGAAAGGAGGGAGATGGACAAGGAAGGAGATTGAAGGGGGAAGGAAGGAAGGAAGATTGAAGGGGAAAGGAAGGAGATGGACAAGGAAGGAGATTGAAGGGGGAAGGAAGGAGAGAGAGATTGAAGGGGAAGGGATGGAGATGGGAGGAAGGAAGATTGAAGGGGAAAGGAGATGGAGAAGGAAGGAAGATGAAGGGGAAAGGAAGGAGAGAGAGATTGAAGGGGAAGAGATGGAAGGAAGGAAAATTGGAGGGGAAGGAAGGAAGGAAGTAAGATTGAAGGGGAAAGGAAGGAGATGGACAAGGAAGGAGATAGAAGGGGGAAGGAAGGAGATGGACAAGGAAAAAGATTGAAGGGGGAAGGAAGGAAGGAGAAAGAGATTGAAGGGGAAGGGATGGAGATGGAAGGAAGATGAAGGGGAAAGGAAAGAGAGAGAAATTGAAGGGGAAAGGATGGAGATGGAAATGGAAGGAAGGAAGGAAAGAAGATTGAAGGGGAAAGGAAGGAGATGGACAAAAAAGGAGATTGAAGGGGGAAGGAAGGAAGGAAGGAGATTGAAGGGGGGAAGGAAGGAAGGAAGGAGAGAGAGATTGAAGGGGAAAGGATGGAGATTGAGATGGAAGGAAGGAAGGAAGATTGAAGGGGGAAGGAAGGAAGGAAGGAGATTGAAGGGGAAAGGAAGAAGATGGAGAAGGAAGGAGATTGAAGGGGGAAGAAAGGAAGGAGAGAGAGATTGAAGGGGAAGGGATGGAGATGGAAGGAAGGAAGACTGAAGGGGAAAGGAGATGGAGAAGGAAGGAAGATGAAGGGGAAAGGAAGGAGATGGACAAGGAAGAAGATTGAAGGGGGAAGGAAGGAAGGAAGGAAGGAAGGAGATTGAAGGGGGAAGGAAGAAGATGGAGAAGGAAGGAGATTGAAGGGGGAAGGAAGGAAGGAAGGTGGAAGGAAGGAAGGAAGGAGAGAGAGAGATTGAAGGGGAAGGAATGGAGATGGAGATGGAGATGGAAGGAAGACTGAAGGGGAAAGGAAGGAGATGGACAAGGAAGGAGATAAAAAGGGGGAAGGAAGGAAGGAAGGAAGGAGAGAGAGATTGAAGGGGAAGGGATGGAGATGAAAGGAAGGAAGATTGTACGGGAAAGGAGATGGGGAAGGAAGGAAGATGAAGGGAAAGGAGATGGAGAAGGAAGGAAGATGAAGGGGAAAGGAAGGAGATGGAGAAGGAAGGAGATTGAAGGGGGAAGGAAGGAAGGAAGGAAAGAAAGAAGGAAGGAGAGAGAGATTGAAGGGGAAGGGATGGAGATGGAAATGGAAGGAAGGAAGGAAGGAAGATTGACGGGGAAAGGAAGGAGATGGACAAGGAAGGAGATTGAAGGGGAAGGAGATGGAGAAGGAAGGAAGATGAAGGGGAAAGGAAGGAGAGAGAGATTGAAGGGGAAGGGATGGAGATGGAGATGGAAATGGAAGGAAGGAAGGAAGGAAGATTGAAGGGGAAAGGAGGGAGATGGACAAGGAAGGAGATTGAAGGGGGAAGGAAGGAAGGAAGATTGAAGGGGAAAGGATGGAGATGGACAAGGAAGGAGATTGAAGGGGGAAGGAAGGAGAGAGAGATTGAAGGGGAAGGGATGGAGATGGGAGGAAGGAAGATTGAAGGGGAAAGGAGATGGAGAAGGAAGGAGATGAAGGGGAAAGGAAGGAGAGAGAGATTGAAGGGGAAGGGATGGAGATGGAAATGGAAGGAAGGAAGGAAGGAAGATTGAAGGGGAAAGGAAGGAGATGGACAAGGAAGGAGATTGAACGGGGAAGGAAGGAAGGAAGATTGAAGGGGAAAGGAAGGAGATGGACAAGGAAGGAGATTGAAGGGGGAAGGAAGGAGAGATTGACGGGGAAGGGATGGAGATGGAAAGAAGGAAGATTGAAGGGGAAAGGAGATGGAGAAGGAAGGAAGATGAAGGGGAAAGGAAGGAGAGAGAGATTGAAGGGGAAGGGATGGAGATGGAAGGAAGGAAGATTGAAGGGGAAAGGAAGGAGATGGACAAGGAAGGAGATTGAAGGGGGAAGGAAGGAGAGAGAGATTGAAGGGGAAGGGATGGAGATGGAAAGAAGGAAGATTGAAGGGGAAAGGAGATGGAGAAGGAAGGAAGATTGAAGGGGAAAGGAAGGAGAGAGAGATTGAAGGGGAAGGGATGGAGATGGAGATGGAAATGGAAATGGAAGGAAGGAAGGAAGATTGAAGGGGAAAGGAAAGAGATGGACAAGGGAGGAGATTGAAGGGGGAAGGAAGGAAGGAGAGAGATTGAAGGGGAAGGGATGGAGATGGGAGGAAGGAAGATTGAAGGGGAAAGGAGATGGAGAAGGAAGGAAGATGAAGGGGAAAGGAAGGAGAGAGAGATTGAGGGGAAGGGATGGAGATGGAAATGGAAGGAAGGAAGGAAGATTGAAGGGGAAAGGAAGGAGATGGACAAGGAAGGAGATTGAACGGTGAAGGAAGGAAGGAAGATTGAAGGGGAAAGGAAGGAGATGGACAAGGGAGGAGATTGAAGGGGAAGGAAGGAGAGATTGAAGGGGAAGGGATGGAGATGGAAAGAAGGAAGATTGAAGGGGAAAGGAGATGGAGAAGGAAGGAAGATGAAGGGGAAAGGAAGGAGAGAGAGATTGAAGGGGAAGGGATGGAGATGGAAATGGAAGGAAGGAAGGAAGGAAGATTGAAGGGGAAAGGAAGGAGATGGACAAGGAAGGAGATTGAAGGGGGAAGGAAGGTAGGAGAGAGATTGAAGGGGAAGGGATGGAGATGGGAGGAAGGAAGATTGAAGGGGAAAGGAGATGGAGAAGGAAGGAAGATGAAGGGGAAAGGAAGGAGAGAGAGATTGAAGGGGAAGGGATGGAGATGGAAATAGAAGGAAGGAAGGAAGGAAGGAAGGAAGATTGAAGGGGAAAGGAAGGAGATGGACAAGGAAGGAGATTGAACGGGGAAGGAAGGAAGATTGAAGGGGAAAGGAGATGGAGAAGGAAGGAAGATGAAGGGGAAAGGAAGGAGAGAGAGATTGAAGGGGAAGGGATGGAGATGGAAGGAAGGAAGATTGAAGGGGAAAGGAAGGAGATGGACAAGGAAGGAGATTGAAGGGGGAAGGAAGGAAGGAGAGAGAGATTGAAGGGGAAGAGATGGAAGGAAGGAAGATTGGAGGGGAAGGAAGGAAGGAAGGAAGATTGAAGGGGAAAGGAAGGAGATGGACAAGGAAGGAGATTGAAGGGGGAAGGAAGGAAGGAGAGAGAGATTGAAGGGGGAAGGAAGGAAGGAAGGAAGGAGATTGAAGGGGGAAGGAAGGAAGGAAGGAGAGAGAGATTGAAGGGGAAGGGATGGAGATGGAGATGGAAATGGAAGGAAGGAAGGAAGATTGAAGGGGAAAGGAAGGAGATGGACAAGGAAGGAGATTCAATGGGGAAGGAAGGAAGGAGATTGAAGGGGGAAGAAAGGAAGGAAGGAGAGAGAGATTGAAGGGGAACGGATGGAGATGGAAATGGAAGGAAGGACGGAAGATTGAAGGGGAATGGAAGGAGATGGACAAGGAAGGAGATTGAAATGGGAAGGAAGGATGGAGAGAGAGATTGAAGGGGAAGGGATGGAGATGGGAGGAAGGAAGATTGAAGGGGAAAGGAGATGGAGAAGGAAGGAAGATGAAGGGGAAAGGAAGGAGAGAGAGATTGAAGGGGAAGGGATGGAGATGGAAATTGAAGGAAGGAAGGAAGGGAGATTGAAGGGGAAAGGAAGGAGATGGACAAGGAAGGAGATTGAAGGGGGAAGGAAGGAGAGAGAGATTGAAGGGGAAGGGATGGAGATGGAAAGAAGGAAGATTGAAGGGGAAAGGAGATGGAGAAGGAAGGAAGATTGAAGGGGAAAGGAAGGAGAGAGAGATTGAAGGGGAAGGGATGGAGATGGAGATGGAAATGGAAGGAAGGAAGGAAGATTGAAGGGGAAAGGAAAGAGATGGACAAGGGAGGAGATTGAAGGGGGAAGGAAGGAAGGAGAGAGAGATTGAAGGGGAACGGATGGAGATGGGAGGAAGGAAGATTGAAGGGGAAAGGAGATGGAGAAGGAAGGAAGATGAAGGGGAAAGGAAGGAGATGGACAAGGAAGGAGATTGAACGGTGAAGGAAGGAAGGAAGGAAGATTGAAGGGGAAAGGAAGGAGATGGACAAGGAAGGAGATTGAAGGGGGAAGGAAGGAGAGATTGAAGGGGAAGGGATGGAGATGGAAAGAAGGAAGATTGAAGGGGAAAGGAGATGGAGAAGGAAGGAAGATGAAGGGGAAAGGAAGCTGAGAGAGATTGAAGGGGAAGGGATGGAGATGGAAATGGAAGGAAGGAAGGAAGGAAGATTGAAAAGGAAAGGAAGGAGATGGACAAGGAAGGAGATTGAAGGGGGAAGGAAGGAAGGGAGATTGAAGGGGAAAGGAAGGAGATGGACAAGGAAGGAGATTGAAGGGGGAAGGAAGGAGAGAGAGATTGAAGTGGAAGGGATGGAGATGGAAAGAAGGAAGATTGAAGGGGAAAGGAGATGGAGAAGGAAGGAAGATTGAAGGGGAAAGGAAGGAGAGAGAGATTGAAGGGGAAGGGATGGAGATGGAGATGGAAATGGAAGGAAGGAAGGAAGATTGAAGGGGAAAGGAAAGAGATGGACAAGGGAGGAGATTGAAGGGGGAAGGAAGGAAGGAGAGAGAGATTGAAGGGGAACGGATGGAGATGGGAGGAAGGAAGATTGAAGGGGAAAGGAGATGGAGAAGGAAGGAAGATGAAGGGGAAAGGAAGGAGATGGACAAGGAAGGAGATTGAACGGTGAAGGAAGGAAGGAAGGAAGATTGAAGGGGAAAGGAAGGAGATGGACAAGGAAGGAGATTGAAGGGGAAAGGAAGGAGAGATTGAAGGGGAAGGGATGGAGATGGAAAGAAGGAAGATTGAAGGGGAAAGGAGATGGAGAAGGAAGGAAGATGAAGGGGAAAGGAAGGAGAGAGAGATTGAAGGGGAAGGGATGGAGGTGGAAATGGAAGGAAGGAAGGCAGGAAGATTGAAGGGGAAAGGAAGGACATGGACAAGGAAGGAGATTGAAGGGGGAAGGAAGGAAGGAAGGAAGATTGAAGGGGAAAGGAAGGAGATGGACAAGGAAGGAGATTGAAGGGGGAAGGAAGGAGATAGAGATTGAAGGGGAAGGGATGGAGATGGGAGGAAGGAAGATTGAAGGGGAAAGGAGATGGAGAAGGAAGGAAGATGAAGGGGAAAGGAAGGAGAGAGAGATTGAAGGGGAAGAGATGGAAGGAAGGAAAATTGGAGGGGAAGGAAGGAAGATTGAAGGGGAAAGGAAGGAGATGGACAAGGAAGGAGATAGAAGGGGGAAGGAAGGAGATGGACAAGGAAAAAGATTGAAGGGGGAAGGAAGGAAGGAGAAAGAGATTGAAGGGGAAGGGATGGAGATGGAAGGAAGATGAAGGGGAAAGGAAAGAGAGAGAAATTGAAGGGGAAAGGATGGAGATGGAAATGGAAGGAAGGAAGGAAAGAAGATTGAAGGGGAAAGGAAGGAGATGGACAAAAAAGGAGATTGAAGGGGGGAAGGAAGGAAGGAAGGAAGGAGAGAGAGATTGAAGGGGAAAGGATGGAGATTGAGATGGAAGGAAGGAAGGAAGATTGAAGGGGGAAGGAAGGAAGGAAGGAGATTGAAGGGGGAAGAATGGAAGGAGAGAGAGATTGAAGGGGAAGGGATGGAGATGGAAGGAAGGAAGACTGAAGGGGAAAGGAGATGGAGAAGGAAGGAAGATGAAGGGGAAAGGAAGGAGATGGACATGGAAGAAGATTGAAGGGGGAAGGAAGGAAGGAAGGAAGGAGATTGAAGGGGGAAGGAAGAAGATGGAGAAGGAAGGAGATTGAAGGGGGAAGGAAGGAAGGAAGGTGGAAGGAAAGAAGGAAGGAGAGAGAGAGATTGAAGGGGAAGGAATGGAGATGGAGATGGAAGGAAGGAAGACTGAAGGGGAAAGGAAGGAGATGGACAAGGAAGGAGATAAAAAGGGGGAAGGAAGGAAGGAAGGAAGGAAGGAGAGAGAGATTGAAGGGGAAGGGATGGAGATGAAAGGAAGGAAGATTGTAGGGGAAAGGAGATGGGGAAGGAAGGAAGATGAAGGGGAAAGGAGATGAAGGGGAAAGGAGATGGAGAAGGAAGGAAGATGAAGGGGAAAGGAAGGAGATGGAGAAGGAAGGAGATTGAAGGGGAAGGAAGGAAGGAAGGAAAGAAAGAAGGAAGGAGAGAGAGATTGAAGGGGAAGGGATGGAGATGGAAATGGAAGGAAGGAAGGAAGGAAGATTGACGGGGAAAGGAAGGAGATGGACAAGGAAGGAGTTTGAAGGGGGAAGGAGATGGAGAAGGAAGGAAGATGAAGGGGAAAGGAAGGAGAGAGAGATTGAAGGGGAAGGGATGGAGATGGAGATGGAAATGGAAGGAAGGAAGGAAGGAAGATTGAAGGGGAAAGGAGGGAGATGGACAAGGAAGGAGATTGAAGGGGGAAGGAAGGAAGGAAGATTGAAGGGGAAAGGAAGGAGATGGACAAGGAAGGAGATTGAAGGGGGAAGGAAGGAGAGAGAGATTGAAGGGGAAGGGATGGAGATGGGAGGAAGGAAGATTGAAGGGGAAAGGAGATGAAGGGGAAAGGAGATGGAGAAGGAAGGAAGATGAAGGGGAAAGGAAGGAGATGGAGAAGGAAGGAGATTGAAGGGGAAGGAAGGAAGGAAGGAAAGAAAGAAGGAAGGAGAGAGAGATTGAAGGGGAAGGGATGGAGATGGAAATGGAAGGAAGGAAGGAAGGAAGATTGACGGGGAAAGGAAGGAGATGGACAAGGAAGGAGTTTGAAGGGGGAAGGAGATGGAGAAGGAAGGAAGATGAAGGGGAAAGGAAGGAGAGAGAGATTGAAGGGGAAGGGATGGAGATGGAGATGGAAATGGAAGGAAGGAAGGAAGGAAGATTGAAGGGGAAAGGAGGGAGATGGACAAGGAAGGAGATTGAAGGGGGAAGGAAGGAAGGAAGATTGAAGGGGAAAGGAAGGAGATGGACAAGGAAGGAGATTGAAGGGGGAAGGAAGGAGAGAGAGATTGAAGGGGAAGGGATGGAGATGGGAGGAAGGAAGATTGAAGGGGAAAGGAGATGGAGAAGGAAGGAAGATGAAGGGGAAAGGAACGAGAGAGAGATTGAAGGGGAAGAGATGGAAGGAAGGAAAATTGGAGGGGAAGGAAGGAAGGAAGGAAGATTGAAGGGGAAAGGAAGGAGATGGACAAGGAAGGAGATAGAAGGGGGAAGGAAGGAGATGGACAAGGAAAAGATTGAAGGGGGAAGGAAGGAAGGAGAAAGAGATTGAAGGGGAAGGGATGGAGATGGAAGGAAGATGAAGGGGAAAGGAAAGAGAGAGAAATTGAAGGGGAAAGGATGGAGATGGAAATGGAAGGAAGGAAGGAAAGAAGATTGAAGGGGAAAGGAAGGAGATGGACAAAAAAGGAGATTGAAGGGGGAGGGAAGGAAGGAAGGAGATTGAAGGGGGAAGGAAGGAAGGAAGGAAGGAGAGAGAGATTGAAGGGGAAAGGATGGAGATTGAGATGGAAGGAAGGAAGGAAGATTGAAGGGGGAAGGAAGGAAGGAAGGAGATTGAAGGGGGAAGGAGATGGAGAAGGAAGGAAGATGAAGGGGAAAGGAAGGAGAGAGAGATTGAAGGGGAAGTGATGGAGATGGAGATGGAAATGGAAGGAAGGAAGATTGAAGGGGAAAGGAAAGAGATGGACAAGAAAGGAGATTGAAGGGGGAAGGAAGGTAGGAGAGAGAGTGAAGGGGAAGGGATGGAGATGGGAGGAAGGAAGATTGAAGGGGAAAGGAGATGGAGAAGGAAGGAAGATGAAGGGGAAAGGAAGGAGAGAGAGATTGAAGGGAAAGGGATGGAGATGGAGATGGAAGGAAGGAAGGACGATTGAAGGGGAAAGGAAGAAGATGGAGAAGGAAGGAGATTGAAGGGGGAAGAAAGGAAGGAGAGAGAGATTGAAGGGGAAGGGATGGAGATGGAAGGAAGGAAGACTGAAGGGGAAAGGAGATGGAGAAGGAAGGAAGATGAAGGGGAAAGGAAGGAGATGGACAAGGAAGAAGATTGAAGGGGGAAGGAAGGAAGGAAGGAAGGAGATTGAAGGGGGAAGGAAGAAGATGGAGAAGGAAGGAGATTGAAGGGGGAAGGAAGGAAGGAAGGAAGGAAGGTGGAAGGAAGGAAGGAAGGAGAGAGAGAGATTGAAGGGGAAGGAATGGAGATGGAGATGGAAGGAAGGAAGACTGAAGGGGAAAGGAAGGAGATGGACAAGGAAGGAGATAAAAAGGGGGAAGGAAGGAAGGAAGGAAGGAGAGAGAGATTGAAGGGGAAGGGATGGAGATGAAAGGAAGGAAGATTGTAGGGGAAAGGAGATGGGGAAGGAAGGAAGATGAAGGGGAAAGGAGATGGAGAAGGAAGGAAGATGAAGGGGAAAGGAAGGAGATGGAGAAGGAAGGAGATTGAAGGGGGAAGGAAGGAAGGAAGGAAAGAAAGAAGGAAGGAGAGAGAGATTGAAGGGGAAGGGATGGAGATGGAAATGGAAGGAAGGAAGGAAGGAAGATTGACGGGGAAAGGAAGGAGATGGACAAGGAAGGAGATTGAAGGGGGAAGGAAGGTAGGAGAGAGAGTGAAGGGGAAGGGATGGAGATGGGAGGAAGGAAGATTGAAGGGGAAAGGAGATGGAGAAGGAAGGAAGATGAAGGGGAAAGGAAGGAGAGAGAGATTGAAGGGGAAGGGATGGAGATGGAAATGGAAGGAAGGAAGGAAGGAAGATTGAAGGGGAAAGGAAGGAGATGGACAAGGAAGGAGATTGAACGGGGAAGGAAGGAAGGAAGATTGAAGGGGAAAGGAAGGAGATGGACAAGGAAGGAGATTGAAGGGGGAAGGAAGTAGAGATTGACGGGGAAGGGATGGAGATGGAAAGAAGGAAGATTGAAGGGGAAAGGAGATGGAGAAGGAAGGAAGATGAAGGGGAAAGGAAGGAGAGAGAGATTGAAGGGGAAGGGATGGAGATGGAAGGAAGGAAGATTGAAGGGGAAAGGAAGGAGATGGACAAGGAAGGAGATTGAAGGGGGAAGGAAGGAGAGAGAGATTGAAGGGGAAGGGATGGAGATGGAAAGAAGGAAGATTGAAGGGGAAAGGAGATGGAGAAGGAAGGAAGATTGAAGGGGAAAGGAAGGAGAGAGAGATTGAAGGGGAAGGGATGGGGATGGAGATGGAGATGGAAATGGAAATGGAAGGAAGGAAGGAAGATTGAAGGGGAAAGGAAAGAGATGGACAAGGGAGGAGATTGAAGGGGGAAGGAAGGAAGGAGAGAGATTGAAGGGGAAGGGATGGAGATGGGAGGAAGGAAGATTGAAGGGGAAAGGAGATGGAGAAGGAAGGAAGATGAAGGGGAAAGGAAGGAGAGAGAGATTGAAGGGGAAGGGATGGAGATGGAAATGGAAGGAAGGAAGGAAGATTGAAGGGGAAAGGAAGGAGATGGACAAGGAAGGAGATTGAACGGTGAAGGAAGGAAGGAAGATTGAAGGGGAAAGGAAGGAGATGGACAAGGAAGGAGATTGAAGGGGAAGGAAGGAGAGATTGAAGGGGAAAGGAGATGGAGAAGGAAGGAAGATGAAGGGGAAAGGAAGGAGAGAGAGATTGAAGGGGAAGGGATGGAGATGGAAATGGAAGGAAGGAAGGAAGGAAGGAAGGAAGATTGAAGGGGAAAGGAAGGAGATGGACAAGGAAGGAGATTGAACGGGGAAGGAAGGAAGGAAGATTGAAGGGGAAAGGAGATGGAGAAGGAAGGAAGATGAAGGGGAAAGGAAGGAGAGAGAGATTGAAGGGGAAGGGATGGAGATGAAAGGAAGGAAGATTGAAGGGGAAAGGAAGGAGATGGACAAGGAAGGAGATTGAAGGGGGAAGGAAGGAAGGAAGGAGAGAGAGATTGAAGGGGAAGAGATGGAAGGAAGGAAGATTGGAGGGGAAGGAAGGAAGGAAGGAAGATTGAAGGGGAAAGGAAGGAGATGGACAAGGAAGGAGATTGAAGGGGGAAGGAAGGAAGGAGAGAGAGATTGAAGGGGGAAGGAAGGAAGGAAGGAAGGAGATTGAAGGGGGAAGGAAGGAAGGAAGGAGAGAGAGATTGAAGGGGAAGGGATGGAGATAGAGATGGAGATGGAAATGGAAGGAAGGAAGGAAGATTGAAGGGGAAAGGAAGGAGATGGACAAGGAAGGAGATTCAATGGGGAAGGAAGGAAGGAGATTGAAGGGGGAAGAAAGGAAGGAAGGAGAGAGAGATTGAAGGGGAACGGATGGAGATGGAAATGGAAGGAAGGACGGAAGATTGAAGGGGAATGGAAGGAGATGGACAAGGAAGGAGATTGAAATGGGAAGGAAGGATGGAGAGAGAGATTGAAGGGGAAGGGATGGAGATGGGAGGAAGGAAGATTGAAGGGGAAAGGAGATGGAGAAGGAAGGAAGATGAAGGGGAAAGGAAGGAGAGAGAGATTGAAGGGGAAGGGATGGAGATGGAAATTGAAGGAAGGAAGGAAGGGAGATTGAAGGGGAAAGGAAGGAGATGGACAAGGAAGGAGATTGAAGGGGGAAGGAAGGAGAGAGAGATTGAAGGGGAAGGGATGGAGATGGAAAGAAGGAAGATTGAAGGGGAAAGGAGATGGAGAAGGAAGGAAGATTGAAGGGGAAAGGAAGGAGAGAGAGATTGAAGGGGAAGGGATGGAGATGGAGATGGAAATGGAAGGAAGGAAGGAAGATTGAAGGGGAAAGGAAAGAGATGGACAAGGGAGGAGATTGAAGGGGGAAGGAAGGAAGGAGAGAGAGATTGAAGGGGAACGGATGGAGATGGGAGGAAGGAAGATTGAAGGGGAAAGGAGATGGAGAGGGAAGGAAGATGAAGGGGAAAGGAAGGAGATGGACAAGGAAGGAGATTGAACGGTGAAGGAAGGAAGGAAGGAAGATTGAAGGGGAAAGGAAGGAGATGGACAAGGAAGGAGATTGAAGGGGGAAGGAAGGAGAGATTGAAGGGGAAGGGATGGAGATGGAAAGAAGGAAGATTGAAGGGGAAAGGAGATGGAGAAGGAAGGAAGATGAAGGGGAAAGGAAGGAGAGAGGGATTGAAGGGGAAGGGATGGAGATGGAAATGGAAGGAAGGAAGGAAGGAAGATTGAAAAGGAAAGGAAGGAGATGGACAAGGAAGGAGATTGAAGGGGGAAGGAAGGAAGGGAGATTGAAGGGGAAAGGAAGGAGATGGACAAGGAAGGAGATTGAAGGGGGAAGGAAGGAGAGAGAGATTGAAGGGGAAGGGATGGAGATGGAAAGAAGGAAGATTGAAGGGGAAAGGAGATGGAGAAGGAAGGAAGATTGAAGGGGAAAGGAAGGAGAGAGAGATTGAAGGGGAAGGGATGGAGATGGAGATGGAAATGGAAGGAAGGAAGGAAGATTGAAGGGGAAAGGAAAGAGATGGACAAGGGAGGAGATTGAAGGGGGAAGGAAGGAAGGAAGGAGAGAGAGATTGAAGGGGAACGGATGGAGATGGGAGGAAGGAAGATTGAAGGGGAAAGGAGATGGAGAAGGAAGGAAGATGAAGGGGAAAGGAAGGAGATGGACAAGGAAGGAGATTGAACGGTGAAGGAAGGAAGGAAGGAAGATTGAAGGGGAAAGGAAGGAGATGGACAAGGAAGGAGATTGAAGGGGGAAGGAAGGAGAGATTGAAGGGGAAGGGATGGAGATGGAAAGAAGGAAGATTGAAGGGGAAAGGAGATGGAGAAGGAAGGAAGATGAAGGGGAAAGGAAGGAGAGAGAGATTAAAGGGGAAGGGATGGAGATGGAAATGGAAGGAAGGAAGGAAGGAAGATTGAAAAGGAAAGGAAGGAGATGGACAAGGAAGGAGATTGAAGGGGGAAGGAAGGAAGGAAGATTGAAGGGGAAAGGAAGGAGATGGACAAGGAAGGAGATTGAAGGGGGAAGGAAGGAGAGAGAGATTGAAGGGGAAGGGATGGAGATGGAAAGAAGGAAGGTTGAAGGGGAAAGGAGATGGAGAATGAAGGAAGATGAAGGGGAAAGGAAGGAGAGAGAGATTGAAGGGGAAGGGATGGAGATGGAGATGGAAATGGAAGGAAGGAAGGAAGATGAAGGGGAAAGGAAGGAGAGAGAGATTGAAGGGGAAGGGATGGAGATGGAAATGGAAGGAAGGAAGGAAGGAAGATTGACGGGGAAAGGAAGGAGATGGACAAGGAAGGAGATTGAAGGGGGAAGGAGATGGAGAAGGAAGGAAGATGATGGGGAAAGGAAGGAGAGAGAGATTGAAGGGGAAGGGATGGAGATGGAGATGGAAATGGAAGGAAGGAAGGAAGGAAGATTGAAGGGGAAAGGAGGGAGATGGACAAGGAAGGAGATTGAAGGGGGAAGGAAGGAAGGAAGATTGAAGGGGAAAGGAAGGAGATGGACAAGGAAGGAGATTGAAGGGGGAAGGAAGGAGAGAGAGATTGAAGGGGAAGGGATGGAGATGGGAGGAAGGAAGATTGAAGGGGAAAGGAGATGGAGAAGGAAGGAAGATGAAGGGGAAAGGAAGGAGAGAGAGATTGAAGGGGAAGAGATGGAAGGAAGGAAAATTGGAGGGGAAGGAAGGAAGGAAGTAAGATTGAAGGGGAAAGGAAGGAGATGGACAAGGAAGGAGATAGAAGGGGGAAGGAAGGAGATGGACAAGGAAAAAGATTGAAGGGGGAAGGAAGGAAGGAGAAAGAGATTGAAGGGGAAGGGATGGAGATGGAAGGAAGATGAAGGGGAAAGGAAAGAGAGAGAAATTGAAGGGGAAAGGATGGAGATGGAAATGGAAGGAAGGAAGGAAAGAAGATTGAAGGGGAAAGGAAGGAGATGGACAAAAAAGGAGATTGAAGGGGGAAGGAAGGAAGGAAGGAGATTGAAGGGGGGAAGGAAGGAAGGAAGGAGAGAGAGATTGAAGGGGAAAGGATGGAGATTGAGATGGAAGGAAGGAAGGAAGATTGAAGGGGGAAGGAAGGAAGGAAGGAGATTGAAGGGGAAAGGAAGAAGATGGAGAAGGAAGGAGATTGAAGGGGGAAGAAAGGAAGGAGAGAGAGATTGAAGGGGAAGGGATGGAGATGGAAGGAAGGAAGACTGAAGGGGAAAGGAGATGGAGAAGGAAGGAAGATGAAGGGGAAAGGAAGGAGATGGACAAGGAAGAAGATTGAAGGGGGAAGGAAGGAAGGAAGGAAGGAGATTGAAGGGGGAAGGAAGAAGATGGAGAAGGAAGGAGATTGAAGGGGGAAGGAAGGAAGGAAGGTGGAAGGAAGGAAGGAAGGAGAGAGAGAGATTGAAGGGGAAGGAATGGAGATGGAGATGGAGATGGAAGGAAGACTGAAGGGGAAAGGAAGGAGATGGACAAGGAAGGAGATAAAAAGGGGGAAGGAAGGAAGGAAGGAAGGAGAGAGAGATTGAAGGGGAAGGGATGGAGATGAAAGGAAGGAAGATTGTACGGGAAAGGAGATGGGGAAGGAAGGAAGATGAAGGGGAAAGGAGATGGAGAAGGAAGGAAGATGAAGGGGAAAGGAAGGAGATGGAGAAGGAAGGAGATTGAAGGGGGAAGGAAGGAAGGAAGGAAAGAAAGAAGGAAGGAGAGAGAGATTGAAGGGGAAGGGATGGAGATGGAAATGGAAGGAAGGAAGGAAGGAAGATTGACGGGGAAAGGAAGGAGATGGACAAGGAAGGAGATTGAAGGGGGAAGGAGATGGAGAAGGAAGGAAGATGAAGGGGAAAGGAAGGAGAGAGAGATTGAAGGGGAAGTGATGGAGATGGAGATGGAAATGGAAGGAAGGAAGATTGAAGGGGAAAGGAAAGAGATGGACAAGAAAGGAGATTGAAGGGGGAAGGAAGGTAGGAGAGAGAGTGAAGGGGAAGGGATGGAGATGGGAGGAAGGAAGATTGAAGGGGAAAGGAGATGGAGAAGGAAGGAAGATGAAGGGGAAAGGAAGGAGAGAGAGATTGAAGGGGAAGGGATGGAGATGGAAATGGAAGGAAGGAAGGAAGGAAGATTGAAGGGGAAAGGAAGGAGATGGACAAGGAAGGAGATTGAACGGGGAAGGAAGGAAGGAAGATTGAAGGGGAAAGGAAGGAGATGGACAAGGAAGGAGATTGAAGGGGGAAGGAAGGAGAGATTGACGGGGAAGGGATGGAGATGGAAAGAAGGAAGATTGAAGGGGAAAGGAGATGGAGAAGGAAGGAAGATGAAGGGGAAAGGAAGGAGAGAGAGATTGAAGGGGAAGGGATGGAGATGGAAGGAAGGAAGATTGAAGGGGAAAGGAAGGAGATGGACAAGGAAGGAGATTGAAGGGGGAAGGAAGGAGAGAGAGATTGAAGGGGAAGGGATGGAGATGGAAAGAAGGAAGATTGAAGGGGAAAGGAGATGGAGAAGGAAGGAAGATTGAAGGGGAAAGGAAGGAGAGAGAGATTGAAGGGGAAGGGATGGAGATGGAGATGGAAATGGAAATGGAAGGAAGGAAGGAAGATTGAAGGGGAAAGGAAAGAGATGGACAAGGGAGGAGATTGAAGGGGGAAGGAAGGAAGGAGAGAGATTGAAGGGGAAGGGATGGAGATGGGAGGAAGGAAGATTGAAGGGGAAAGGAGATGGAGAAGGAAGGAAGATGAAGGGGAAAGGAAGGAGAGAGAGATTGAAGGGGAAGAGATGGAAGGAAGGAAAATTGGAGGGGAAGGAAGGAAGGAAGTAAGATTGAAGGGGAAAGGAAGGAGATGGACAAGGAAGGAGATAGAAGGGGGAAGGAAGGAGATGGACAAGGAAAAAGATTGAAGGGGGAAGGAAGGAAGGAGAAAGAGATTGAAGGGGAAGGGATGGAGATGGAAGGAAGATGAAGGGGAAAGGAAAGAGAGAGAAATTGAAGGGGAAAGGATGGAGATGGAAATGGAAGGAAGGAAGGAAAGAAGATTGAAGGGGAAAGGAAGGAGATGGACAAAAAAGGAGATTGAAGGGGGAAGGAAGGAAGGAAGGAGATTGAAGGGGGGAAGGAAGGAAGGAAGGAGAGAGAGATTGAAGGGGAAAGGATGGAGATTGAGATGGAAGGAAGGAAGGAAGATTGAAGGGGGAAGGAAGGAAGGAAGGAGATTGAAGGGGAAAGGAAGAAGATGGAGAAGGAAGGAGATTGAAGGGGGAAGAAAGGAAGGAGAGAGAGATTGAAGGGGAAGGGATGGAGATGGAAGGAAGGAAGACTGAAGGGGAAAGGAGATGGAGAAGGAAGGAAGATGAAGGGGAAAGGAAGGAGATGGACAAGGAAGAAGATTGAAGGGGGAAGGAAGGAAGGAAGGAAGGAGATTGAAGGGGGAAGGAAGAAGATGGAGAAGGAAGGAGATTGAAGGGGGAAGGAAGGAAGGAAGGTGGAAGGAAGGAAGGAAGGAGAGAGAGAGATTGAAGGGGAAGGAATGGAGATGGAGATGGAGATGGAAGGAAGACTGAAGGGGAAAGGAAGGAGATGGACAAGGAAGGAGATAAAAAGGGGGAAGGAAGGAAGGAAGGAAGGAGAGAGAGATTGAAGGGGAAGGGATGGAGATGAAAGGAAGGAAGATTGTACGGGAAAGGAGATGGGGAAGGAAGGAAGATGAAGGGGAAAGGAGATGGAGAAGGAAGGAAGATGAAGGGGAAAGGAAGGAGATGGAGAAGGAAGGAGATTGAAGGGGGAAGGAAGGAAGGAAGGAAAGAAAGAAGGAAGGAGAGAGAGATTGAAGGGGAAGGGATGGAGATGGAAATGGAAGGAAGGAAGGAAGGAAGATTGACGGGGAAAGGAAGGAGATGGACAAGGAAGGAGATTGAAGGGGGAAGGAGATGGAGAAGGAAGGAAGATGAAGGGGAAAGGAAGGAGAGAGAGATTGAAGGGGAAGTGATGGAGATGGAGATGGAAATGGAAGGAAGGAAGATTGAAGGGGAAAGGAAAGAGATGGACAAGAAAGGAGATTGAAGGGGGAAGGAAGGTAGGAGAGAGAGTGAAGGGGAAGGGATGGAGATGGGAGGAAGGAAGATTGAAGGGGAAAGGAGATGGAGAAGGAAGGAAGATGAAGGGGAAAGGAAGGAGAGAGAGATTGAAGGGGAAGGGATGGAGATGGAAATGGAAGGAAGGAAGGAAGGAAGATTGAAGGGGAAAGGAAGGAGATGGACAAGGAAGGAGATTGAACGGGGAAGGAAGGAAGGAAGATTGAAGGGGAAAGGAAGGAGATGGACAAGGAAGGAGATTGAAGGGGGAAGGAAGGAGAGATTGACGGGGAAGGGATGGAGATGGAAAGAAGGAAGATTGAAGGGGAAAGGAGATGGAGAAGGAAGGAAGATGAAGGGGAAAGGAAGGAGAGAGAGATTGAAGGGGAAGGGATGGAGATGGAAGGAAGGAAGATTGAAGGGGAAAGGAAGGAGATGGACAAGGAAGGAGATTGAAGGGGGAAGGAAGGAGAGAGAGATTGAAGGGGAAGGGATGGAGATGGAAAGAAGGAAGATTGAAGGGGAAAGGAGATGGAGAAGGAAGGAAGATTGAAGGGGAAAGGAAGGAGAGAGAGATTGAAGGGGAAGGGATGGAGATGGAGATGGAAATGGAAATGGAAGGAAGGAAGGAAGATTGAAGGGGAAAGGAAAGAGATGGACAAGGGAGGAGATTGAAGGGGGAAGGAAGGAAGGAGAGAGATTGAAGGGGAAGGGATGGAGATGGGAGGAAGGAAGATTGAAGGGGAAAGGAGATGGAGAAGGAAGGAAGATGAAGGGGAAAGGAAGGAGAGAGAGATTGAAGGGGAAGGGATGGAGATGGAAATGGAAGGAAGGAAGGAAGATTGAAGGGGAAAGGAAGGAGATGGACAAGGAAGGAGATTGAACGGTGAAGGAAGGAAGGAAGATTGAAGGGGAAAGGAAGGAGATGGACAAGGAAGGAGATTGAAGGGGAAGGAAGGAGAGATTGAAGGGGAAGGGATGGAGATGGAAAGAAGGAAGATTGAAGGGGAAAGGAGATGGAGAAGGAAGGAAGATGAAGGGGAAAGGAAGGAGAGAGAGATTGAAGGGGAAGGGATGGAGATGGAAATGGAAGGAAGGAAGGAAGGAAGATTGAAGGGGAAAGGAAGGAGATGGACAAGGAAGGAGATTGAAGGGGGAAGGAAGGTAGGAGAGAGATTGAAGGGGAAGGGATGGAGATGGAAGGAAGGAAGACTGAAGGGGAAAGGAGATGGAGAAGGAAGGAAGATGAAGGGGAAAGGAAGGAGAGAGAGATTGAAGGGGAAGGGATGGAGATGGAAATAGAAGGAAGGAAGGAAGGAAGGAAGATTGAAGGGGAAAGGAAGGAGATGGACAAGGAAGGAGATTGAACGGGGAAGGAAGGAAGATTGAAGGGGAAAGGAGATGGAGAAGGAAGGAAGATGAAGGGGAAAGGAAGGAGAGAGAGATTGAAGGGGAAGGGATGGAGATGGAAGGAAGGAAGATTGAAGGGGAAAGGAAGGAGATGGACAAGGAAGGAGATTGAAGGGGGAAGGAAGGAAGGAGAGAGAGATTGAAGGGGAAGAGATGGAAGGAAGGAAGATTGGAGGGGAAGGAAGGAAGGAAGGAAGATTGAAGGGGAAAGGAAGGAGATGGACAAGGAAGGAGATTGAAGGGGGAAGGAAGGAAGGAGAGAGAGATTGAAGGGGGAAGGAAGGAAGGAAGGAAGGAGATTGAAGGGGGAAGGAAGGAAGGAAGGAGAGAGAGATTGAAGGGGAAGGGATGGAGATGGAGATGGAAATGGAAGGAAGGAAGGAAGATTGAAGGGGAAAGGAAGGAGATGGACAAGGAAGGAGATTCAATGGGGAAGGAAGGAAGGAGATTGAAGGGGGAAGAAAGGAAGGAAGGAGAGAGAGATTGAAGGGGAACGGATGGAGATGGAAATGGAAGGAAGGACGGAAGATTGAAGGGGAATGGAAGGAGATGGACAAGGAAGGAGATTGAAATGGGAAGGAAGGATGGAGAGAGAGATTGAAGGGGAAGGGATGGAGATGGGAGGAAGGAAGATTGAAGGGGAAAGGAGATGGAGAAGGAAGGAAGATGAAGGGGAAAGGAAGGAGAGAGAGATTGAAGGGGAAGGGATGGAGATGGAAATTGAAGGAAGGAAGGAAGGGAGATTAAAGGGGAAAGGAAGGAGATGGACAAGGAAGGAGATTGAAGGGGGAAGGAAGGAGAGAGAGATTGAAGGGGAAGGGATGGAGATGGAAAGAAGGAAGATTGAAGGGGAAAGGAGATGGAGAAGGAAGGAAGATTGAAGGGGAAAGGAAGGAGAGAGAGATTGAAGGGGAAGGGATGGAGATGGAGATGGAAATGGAAGGAAGGAAGGAAGATTGAAGGGCAAAGGAAAGAGATGGACAAGGGAGGAGATTGAAGGGGGAAGGAAGGAAGGAGAGAGAGATTGAAGGGGAACGGATGGAGATGGGAGGAAGGAAGATTGAAGGGGAAAGGAGATGGAGAAGGAAGGAAGATGAAGGGGAAAGGAAGGAGATGGACAAGGAAGGAGATTGAACGGTGAAGGAAGGAAGGAAGGAAGATTGAAGGGGAAAGGAAGGAGATGGACAAGGAAGGAGATTGAAGGGGGAAGGAAGGAGAGATTGAAGGGGAAGGGATGGAGATGGAAAGAAGGAAGATTGAAGGGGAAAGGAGATGGAGAAGGAAGGAAGATGAAGGGGAAAGGAAGGAGAGAGAGATTGAAGGGGAAGGGATGGAGATGGAAATGGAAGGAAGGAAGGAAGGAAGATTGAAAAGGAAAGGAAGGAGATGGACAAGGAAGGAGATTGAAGGGGGAAGGAAGGAAGGGAGATTGAAGGGGAAAGGAAGGAGATGGACAAGGAAGGAGATTGAAGGGGGAAGGAAGGAGAGAGAGATTGAAGGGGAAGGGATGGAGATGGAAAGAAGGAAGATTGAAGGGGAAAGGAGATGGAGAAGGAAGGAAGATTGAAGGGGAAAGGAAGGAGAGAGAGATTGAAGGGGAAGGGATGGAGATGGAGATGGAAATGGAAGGAAGGAAGGAAGATTGAAGGGGAAAGGAAAGAGATGGACAAGGGAGGAGATTGAAGGGGGAAGGAAGGAAGGAGAGAGAGATTGAAGGGGAACGGATGGAGATGGGAGGAAGGAAGATTGAAGGGGAAAGGAGATGGAGAAGGAAGGAAGATGAAGGGGAAAGGAAGGAGATGGACAAGGAAGGAGATTGAACGGTGAAGGAAGGAAGGAAGGAAGATTGAAGGGGAAAGGAAGGAGATGGACAAGGAAGGAGATTGAAGGGGGAAGGAAGGAGAGATTGAAGGGGAAGGGATGGAGATGGAAAGAAGGAAGATTGAAGGGGAAAGGAGATGGAGAAGGAAGGAAGATGAAGGGGAAAGGAAGGAGAGAGAGATTAAAGGGGAAGGGATGGAGATGGAAATGGAAGGAAGGAAGGAAGGAAGATTGAAAAGGAAAGGAAGGAGATGGACAAGGAAGGAGATTGAAGGGGGAAGGAAGGAAGGAAGATTGAAGGGGAAAGGAAGGAGATGGACAAGGAAGGAGATTGAAGGGGGAAGGAAGGAGAGAGAGATTGAAGGGGAAGGGATGGAGATGGAAAGAAGGAAGGTTGAAGGGGAAAGGAGATGGAGAAGGAAGGAAGATGAAGGGGAAAGGAAGGAGAGAGAGATTGAAGGGGAAGGGATGGAGATGGAGATGGAAATGGAAGGAAGGAAGGAAGATGAAGGGGAAAGGAAGGAGAGAGAGATTGAAGGGGATGGGATGGAGATGGAGATGAAAGGAAGGAAGCAAGTTTGAAGGGGAAAGGAAGAAGATGGAGAAGGAAGGAGATTGAAGGGGGAAGAAAGGAAGGAGAGAGAGATTGAAGGGGAAGGGATGGAGATGGAAGGAAGGAAGACTGAAGGGGAAAGGAGATGGAGAAGGAAGGAAGATGAAGGGGAAAGGAAGGAGATGGACAAGGAAGAAGATTGAAGTGGGAAGGAAGGAAGGAAGGAGATTGAAGGGGGAAGGAAGAAGATGGAGAAGGAAGGAGATTGAAGGGGGAAGGAAGGAAGGAAGGTGGAAGGAAAGAAGGAAGGAGAGAGAGAGATTGAAGGGGAAGGAATGGAGATGGAGATGGAAGGAAGGAAGACTGAAGGGGAAAGGAAGGAGATGGACAAGGAAGGAGATAAAAAGGGGGAAGGAAGGAAGGAAGGAAGGAAGGAGAGAGAGATTGAAGGGGAAGGGATGGAGATGAAAGGAAGGAAGATTGTAGGGGAAAGGAGATGGGGAAGGAAGGAAGATGAAGGGGAAAGGAGATGGAGAAGGAAGGAAGATGAAGGGGAAAGGAAGGAGATGGAGAAGGAAGGAGATTGAAGGGGGAAGGAAGGAAGGAAGGAAAGAAAGAAGGAAGGAGAGAGAGATTGAAGGGGAAGGGATGGAGATGGAAATGGAAGGAAGGAAGGAAGGAAGATTGACGGGGAAAGGAAGGAGATGGACAAGGAAGGAGATTGAAGGGGGAAGGAGATGGAGAAGGAAGGAAGATTGAAGGGGAAAGGAGGGAGATGGACAAGGAAGGAGATTGAAGGGGGAAGGAAGGAAGGAAGATTGAAGGGGAAAGGAAGGAGATGGACAAGGAAGGAGATTGAAGGGGGAAGGAAGGAGAGAGAGATTGAAGGGGAAGGGATGGAGATGGGAGGAAGGAAGATTGAAGGGGAAAGGAGATGGAGAAGGAAGGAAGATGAAGGGGAAAGGAAGGAGAGAGAGATTGAAGGGGAAGGGATGGAGATGGAAATGGAAGGAAGGAAGGAAGGAAGATTGACGGGGAAAGGAAGGAGATGGACAAGGAAGGAGATTGAAGGGGGAAGGAGATGGAGAAGGAAGGAAGATTGAAGGGGAAAGGAGGGAGATGGACAAGGAAGGAAAATTGAAGGGGAAGGAAGGAAGGAAGATTGAAGGGGAAAGGAAGGAGATGGACAAGGAAGGAGATAGAAGGGGGAAGGAAGGAGATGGACAAGGAAAAAGATTGAAGGGGGAAGGAAGGAAGGAGAAATAGATTGAAGGGGAAGGGATGGAGATGGAAGGAAGATGAAGGGGAAAGGACAGAGAGAGAAATTGAAGGGGAAAGGATGGAGATGGAAATGGAAGGAAGGAAGGAAAGAAGATTGAAGGGGAAAGGAAGGAGATGGACAAAAAAGGAGATTGAAGGGGGAAGGAAGGAAGGAAGGAGATTGAAGGGGGGAAGGAAGGAAGGAAGGAGAGAGAGATTGAAGGGGAAAGGATGGAGATTGAGATGGAAGGAAGGAAGGAAGATTGAAGGGGGAAGGAAGGAAGAAAGGAGATTGAAGGGGGAAGGAAGGAAGGAAGGAAGGAGAGAGAGATTGAAGGGAAAGGGATGGAGATGGAGATGGAAGGAAGGAAGGACGATTGAAGGGGAAAGGAAGAAGATGGAGAAGGAAGGAGATTGAAGGGGGAAGAAAGGAAGGAGAGAGAGATTGAAGGGGAAGGGATGGAGATGGAAGGAAGGAAGACTGAAGGGGAAAGGAGATGGAGAAGGAAGGAAGATGAAGGGGAAAGGAAGGAGATGGACAAGGAAGAAGATTGAAGGGGGAAGGAAGGAAGGAAGGAGATTGAAGGGGAAGGAAGAAGATGGAGAAGGAAGGAGATTGAAGGGGGAAGGAAGGAAGGAAGGTGGAAGGAAGGAAGGAAGGAGAGAGAGAGATTGAAGGGGAAGGAAGAAGATGGAGAAGGAAGGAGATAAAAAGGGGGAAGGAAGGAAGGAAGGAAGGAAGGAAGGAAGGAAGGAAGGAAGGAAGGAGAGAGAGATTGAAGGGGAAGGGATGGAGATGAAAGGAAGGAAGATTGTAGGGGAAAGGAGATGGGGAAGGAAGGAAGATGAAGGGTAAAGGAGATGGAGAAGGAAGGAAGATGAAGGGGAAAGGAAGGAGATGGAGAAGGAAGGAGATTGAAGGGGGAAGGAAGGAAGGAAGGAAAGAAAGAAGGAAGGAGAGAGAGATTGAAGGGGAAGGGATGGAGATGGAAATGGAAGGAAGGAAGGAAGATTGACGGGGAAAGGAAGGAGATGGACAAGGAAGGAGATTGAAGGGGGAAGGAGATGGAGAAGGAAGGAAGATGAAGGGGAAAGGAAGGAGAGAGAGATTGAAGGGGAAGTGATGGAGATGGAGATGGAAATGGAAGGAAGGAAGATTGAAGGGGAAAGGAAAGAGATGGACAAGAAAGGAGATTGAAGGGGGAAGGAAGGTAGGAGAGAGAGTGAAGGGGAAGGGATGGAGATGGGAGGAAGGAAGATTGAAGGGGAAAGGAGATGGAGAAGGAAGGAAGATGAAGGGGAAAGGAAGGAGAGAGAGATTGAAGGGGAAGGGATGGAGATGGAAATGGAAGGAAGGAAGGAAGGAAGATTGAAGGGGAAAGGAAGGAGATGGACAAGGAAGGAGATTGAACGGGGAAGGAAGGAAGGAAGATTGAAGGGGAAAGGAAGGAGATGGACAAGGAAGGAGATTGAAGGGGGAAGGAAGGAGAGATTGACGGGGAAGGGATGGAGATGGAAAGAAGGAAGATTGAAGGGGAAAGGAGATGGAGAAGGAAGGAAGATGAAGGGGAAAGGAAGGAGATGGACAAGGAAGGAAGATAGAAGGGGGAAGGAAGGAGATGGACAAGGAAGGAGATTGAAGGGGGAAGGAAGGAGAGAGAGATTGAAGGGGAAGGGATGGAGATGGAAAGAAGGAAGATTGAAGGGGAAAGGAGATGGAGAAGGAAGGAAGATTGAAGGGGAAAGGAAGGAGAGAGAGATTGAAGGGGAAGGGATGGAGATGGAGATGGAAATGGAAATGGAAGGAAGGAAGGAAGATTGAAGGGGAAAGGAAAGAGATGGACAAGGGAGGAGATTGAAGGGGGAAGGAAGGAAGGAGAGAGATTGAAGGGGAAGGGATGGAGATGGGAGGAAGGAAGATTGAAGGGGAAAGGAGATGGAGAAGGAAGGAAGATGAAGGGGAAAGGAAGGAGAGAGAGATTGAAGGGGAAGGGATGGAGATGGAAATGGAAGGAAGGAAGGAAGGAAGATTGAAGGGGAAAGGAAGGAGATGGACAAGGAAGGAGATTAAAGGGGGAAGGAAGGTAGGAGAGAGATTGAAGGGGAAGGGATGGAGATGGACAAAAAAGGAGATTGAAGGGGGAAGGAAGGAAGGAAGGAGATTGAAGGGGGGAAGGAAGGAAGGAAGGAGAGAGAGATTGAAGGGGAAAGGATGGAGATTGAGATGGAAGGAAGGAAGGAAGATTGAAGGGGGAAGGAAGGAAGGAAGGAGATTGAAGGGGGAAGGAAGGAAGGAAGGAGAGAGAGATTGAAGGGAAAGGGATGGAGATGGAGATGGAAGGAAGGAAGGACGATTGAAGGGGAAAGGAAGGAGATGGACAAGGAAGGAGATTGAACGGGGAAGGAAGGAAGGAAGATTGAAGGGGAAAGGAAGGAGATGGACAAGGAAGGAGATTGAAGGGGGAAGGAAGGAGAGATTGACGGGGAAGGGATGGAGATGGAAAGAAGGAAGATTGAAGGGGAAAGGAAGGAGATGGACAAGGAAGGAGATTGAAGGGGGAAGGAAAAAGAGAGAGATTGAAGGGGAAGGGATGGAGATGGAAAGAAGGAAGATTGAAGGGGAAAGGAGATGGAGAAGGAAGGAAGATTGAAGGGGAAAGGAAGGAGAGAGAGATTGAAGGGGAAGGGATGGAGATGGAGATGGAAATGGAAGGAAGGAAGGAAGATTGAAGGGGAAAGGAAAGAGATGGACAAGGGAGGAGATTGAAGGGGGAAGGAAGGAAGGAGAGAGATTGAAGGGGAAGGGATGGAGATGGGAGGAAGGAAGATTGAAGGGGAAAGGAGATGGAGAAGGAAGGAAGATGAAGGGGATAGGAAGGAGAGAGAGATTGAAGGGGAAGGGATGGAGATGGAAATGGAAGGAAGGAAGGAAGGAAGATTGAAGGGGAAAGGAAGGAGATGGACAAGGAAGGAGATTGAACGGGGAAGGAAGGAAGGAAGATTAAAGGGGAAAGGAAGGAGATGGACAAGGAAGGAGATTGAAGGGGGAAGGAAGGAGAGATTGACGGGGAAGGGATGGAGATGGAAAGAAGGAAGATTGAAGGGGAAAGGAAGGAGATGGACAAGGAAGGAGATTGAAGGGGAAGGAAGGAGAGAGAGATTGAAGGGGAAGGGATGGAGATGGAAAGACGGAAGATTGAAGGGGAAAGGAGATGGAGAAGGAAGGAAGATTGAAGGGGAAAGGAAGGAGAGAGAGATTGAAGGGGAAGGGATGGAGATGGAGATGGAAATGGAAGGAAGGAAGGAAGATTGAAGGGGAAAGGAAAGAGATGGACAAGGGAGGAGATTGAAGGGGAAGGAAGGAAGAGAGAGATTGAAGGGGAAGGGATGGAGATGGGAGGAAGAAGATTGAAGGGGAAAGGAGATGGAGAAGGAAGGAAGATGAAGGGGATAGGAAGGAGAGAGAGATTGAAGGGGAAGGGATGGAGATGGAAATGGAAGGAAGGAAGGAAGAAGATTGAAGGGGAAAGGAAGGAGATGGACAAGGAAGGAGATTGAACGGTGAAGGAAGGAAGGAAGATTGAAGGGGAAAGGAAGGAGATGGACAAGGAAGGAGATTGAAGGGGAAGGAAGGAGAGATTGAAGGGGAAGGGATGGAGATGAAAGAAGGAAAATTGAAGGGGAAAGGAGATGGAGAAGAAGGAAGATGAAGGGGATAGGAAGGAGAGAGAGATTGAAGGGGAAGGGATGGAGATGGAAATGGAAGGAAGGAAGGAAGGAAGATTGAAGGGGAAAGGAAGGAGATGGACAAGGAAGGAGATTGAAGGGGAAGGAAGGTAGGAGAGAGATTGAAGGGAAGGGATGGAGATGGGAGGAACGAAGATTGAAGGGGAAAGGAGATGGAGAAGGAAGGAAGATGAAGGGGAAAGGAAGGAGAGAGAGATTGAAGGGGAAGGGATGGAGATGGAAATGGAAGGAAGGAAGGAAGGAAGGAAGATTGAAGGGGAAAGGAAGGAGATGGACAAGGAAGGAGATTGAACGGGGAAGGAAGGAAGGAAGATTGAAGGGGAAAGGAGATGGAGAAGGAAGGAAGATGAAGGGGAAAGGAAGGAGAGAGAGATTGAAGGGGAAGGGATGGAGATGGAAGGAAGGAAGATTGAAGGGGAAAGGAAGGAGATGGACAAGGAAGGAGATTGAAGGGGGAAGGAAGGAAGGAGAGAGAGATTGAAGGGGAAGAGATGGAAGGAAGGAAGATTGGAGGGGAAGGAAGGAAGGAAGGAAGATTGAAGGGGAAAGGAAGGAGATGGACAAGGAAGGAGATTGAAGGGGGAAGAAGGAAGGAGAGAGAGATTGAAGGGGGAAGGAAGGAAGGAAGGAAGGAGATTGAAGGGGGAAGGAAGGAAGGAAGGAGAGAGAGATTGAAGGGGAAGGGATGGAGATGGAGATGGAAATGGAAGGAAGGAAGGAAGATTGAAGGGGAAAGGAAGGAGATGGACAAGGAAGGAGATTCAATGGGGAAGGAAGGAAGGAGATTGAAGGGGGAAGAAAGGAAGGAAGGAGAGAGAGATTGAAGGGGAACGGATGGAGATGGAAATGGAAGGAAGGACGGAAGATTGAAGGGGAATGGAAGGAGATGGACAAGGATGGAGATTGAAATGGGAAGGAAGGATGGAGAGAGAGATTGAAGGGGAAGGGATGGAGATGGGAGGAAGGAAGATTGAAGGGGAAAGGAGATGAGAAGGAAGAAGATGAAGGGAAAGGAAGGAGAGAGAGATTGAAGGGAAGGGATGAGATGGAAATTGAAGGAAGGAAGGAAGGGAGATTGAAGGGGAAAGGAAGGAGATGGACAAGGAAGGAGATTGAAGGGGAAGGAAGAGAGAGAGATTGAAGGGGAAGGGATGGAGATGGAAAGAAGGAAGATTGAAGGGGAAAGGAGATGGAGAAGGAAGGAAGATTGAAGGGGAAAGGAAGGAGAGAGAGATTGAAGGGGAAGGATGGAGATGGAAGGAAGGAAGACTGAAGGGGAAAGGAAGGAGATGGACAAGGAGAAGATTGAAGTGGGAAGGAAGGAAGGAAGGAAGGAGATTGAAGGGGAAGGAAGAAGATGGAGAAGGAAGGAGATTGAAGTGGGAAGGAGGAAGGAAGGTGGAAGGAAAGAAGGAAGGAGAGAGAGAGATTGAAGGGGAAGGAATGGAGATGGAGATGGAAGGAAGGAAGACTGAAGGGGAAAGGAAGGAGATGGACAAGGAAGGAGATAAAAAGGGGGAAGGAATAAAAAGGGGGAAGGAAGGAAGGAAGGAAGGAAGGAGAGAGAGATTGAAGGGGAAGGGATGGAGATGAAAGGAAGGAAGATTGTAGGGGAAAGGAGATGGGGAAGGAAGGAAGATGAAGGGGAAACGAGATGGAGAAGGAAGGAAGATGAAGGGGAAAGGAAGGAGATGGAGAAGGAAGGAGATTGAAGGGGGAAGGAAGGAAGGAAGGAAGGAAAGAAAGAAGGAAGGAGAGAGAGATTGAAGGGGAAGGGATGGAGATGGAAATGGAAGGAAGGAAGGAAGGAAGATTGACGGGGAAAGGAAGGAGATGACAAGGAAGGAGATTGAAGGGGGAAGGAGATGGAGAAGGAAGGAAGATGAAGGGGAAAGGAAGGAGAGAGAGATTGAAGGGGAAGGGATGGAGATGGAGATGGAAATGGAAGGAAGGAAGGAAGGAAGATTGAAGGGGAAAGGAGGGAGATGGACAAGGAAGGAGATTGAAGGGGGAAGGAAGGAAGGAAGATTGAAGGGGAACGGAAGGAGATGGACAAGGAAGGAGATTGAAGGGGGAAGGAAGGAGAGAGAGATTGAAGGGGAAGGGATGGAGATGGGAGGAAGGAAGATTGAAGGGGAAAGGAGATGGAGAAGGAAGGAAGATGAAGGGGAAAGGAAGGAGAGAGAGATTGAAGGGGAAGAGATGGAAGGAAGGAAATTGGAGGGGAAGGAAGGAAGGAAGGAAGATTGAAGGGGAAAGGAAGGAGATGGACAAGGAAGGAGATAGAAGGGGGAAGGAAGGAGATGGACAAGGAAAAAGATTGAAGGGGGAAGGAAGGAAGGAGAAAGAGATTGAAGGGAAGGGATGGAGATGGAAGGAAGATGAAGGGGAAAGGAAAGAGAGAGAAATTGAAGGGGAAAGGATGGAGATGGAAATGGAAGGAAGGAAGGAAAGAAGATTGAAGGGGAAAGGAAGGAGATGGACAAAAAAGGAGATTGAAGGGGGAAGGAAGGAAGGAAGGAGATTGAAGGGGGGAAGGAAGGAAGGAAGGAAGGAGAGAGAGATTGAAGGGAAAGGATGGAGATTGAGATGGAAGGAAGGAAGGAAGATTGAAGGGGGAAGGAAGGAAGGAAGGAGATTGAAGGGGGAAGGAAGGAAGGAAGCAGAGAGAGATTGAAGGGAAAGGGATGGAGATGGAGATGGAAGGAAGGAAGGACGATTGAAGGGGAAAGGAAGAAGATGGAGAAGGAAGGAGATTGAAGGGGGAAGAAAGGAAGGAGAGAGAGATTGAAGGGGAAGGGATGGAGATGGAAGGAAGGAAGACTGAAGGGGAAAGGAGATGGAGAAGGAAGGAAGATGAAGGGGAAAGGAAGGAGATGGACAAGGAAGAAGATTGAAGTGGGAAGGAAGGAAGGAAGGAAGGAGATTGAAGGGGGGAAGGAAGGAAGGAAGGAGAGAGAGATTGAAGGGGAAAGGATGGAGTTTGAGATGGAAGGAAGGAAGGAAGATTGAAGGGGAAGGAAGGAAGGAAGGAGATTGAAGGGGGAAGGAAGGAAGGAAGGAGAGAGAGATTGAAGGGAAAGGGATGGAGATGGAGATGGAAGGAAGGAAGGACGATTGAAGGGGAAAGGAAGGAGATGGACAAGGAAGGAGATTGAACGGGGAAGGAAGGAAGGAAGATTGAAGGGGAAAGGAAGGAGATGGACAAGGAAGGAGATTGAAGGGGGAAGGAAGGAGAGATTGACGGGGAAGGGATGGAGATGGAAAGAAGGAAGATTGAAGGGGAAAGGAAGGAGATGGACAAGGAAGGAGATTGAAGGGGGAAGGAAAAAGAGAGAGATTGAAGGGGAAGGGATGGAGATGGAAAGAAGGAAGATTGAAGGGGAAAGGAGATGGAGAAGGAAGGAAGATTGAAGGGGAAAGGAAGGAGAGAGAGATTGAAGGGGAAGGGATGGAGATGGAGATGGAAATGGAAGGAAGGAAGGAAGATTGAAGGGAAAGGAAAGAGATGGACAAGGGAGGAGATTGAAGGGGGAAGGAAGGAAGGAGAGAGATTGAAGGGGAAGGGATGGAGATGGGAGGAAGGAAGATTGAAGGGGAAAGGAGATGGAGAAGGAAGGAAGATGAAGGGGATAGGAAGGAGAGAGAGATTGAAGGGGAAGGGATGGAGATGGAAATGGAAGGAAGGAAGGAAGGAAGATTGTAGGGGAAAGGAAGGAGATGGACAAGGAAGGAGATTGAAGGGGGAAGGAAGGAGAGATTGACGGGGAAGGGATGGAGATGGAAAGAAGGAAGATTGAAGGGGAAAGGAAGGAGATGGACAAGGAAGGAGATTGAAGGGGGAAGGAAGGAGAGAGAGATTGAAGGGGAAGGGATGGAGATGGAAAGAAGGAAGATTGAAGGGGAAAGGAGATGGAGAAGGAAGGAAGATGAAGGGGATAGGAAGGAGAGAGAGATTGAAGGGGAAGGGATGGAGATGGAAATGGAAGGAAGGAAGGAAGGAAGATTGAAGGGGAAAGGAAGGAGATGGACAAGGAAGGAGATTGAACGGTGAAGGAAGGAAGGAAGATTGAAGGGGAAAGGAAGGAGATGGACAAGGAAGGAGATTGAAGGGGAAGGAAGGAGAGATTGAAGGGGAAGGGATGGAGATGGAAAGAAGGAAGATTGAAGGGGAAAGGAGATGGAGAAGGAAGGAAGATGAAGGGGATAGGAAGGAGAGAGAGATTGAAGGGGAAGGGATGGAGATGGAAATGGAAGGAAGAAGGAAGGAAGATTGAAGGGGAAAGGAAGGAGATGGACAAGGAAGGAGATTGAAGGGGGAAGGAAGGTAGGAGAGAGATTGAAGGGGAAGGGATGGAGATGGGAGGAACGAAGATTGAAGGGGAAAGGAGATGGAGAAGGAAGGAAGATGAAGGGGAAAGGAAGGAGAGAGAGATTGAAGGGGAAGGGATGGAGATGGAAATGGACGGAAGGAAGGAAGGAAGGAAGATTGAAGGGGAAAGGAAGGAGATGGACAAGGAAGGAGATTGAACGGGAAGGAAGGAAGGAAGATTGAAGGGGAAAGGAGATGGAGAAGGAAGGAAGATGAAGGGGAAAGGAAGGAGAGAGAGATTGAAGGGGAAGGGATGGAGATGGAAGGAAGGAAGATTGAAGAGGAAAGGAAGGAGATGGACAAGAAGGAGATTGAAGGGGGAAGGAAGGAAGGAGAGAGAGATTGAAGGGGAAGAGATGGAAGGAAGGAAGATTGGAGGGGAAGGAAGGAAGGAAGGAAGATTGAAGGGGAAAGGAAGGAGATGGACAAGGAAGGAGATTGAAGGGGGAAGGAAGGAAGGAGAGAGAGATTGAAGGGGAAGGAAGGAAGGAAGGAAGGAGATTGAAGGGGGAAGGAAGGAAGGAAGGAGAGAGAGATTGAAGGGGAAGGGATGGAGATGGAGATGGAAATGGAAGGAAGGAAGGAAGATTGAAGGGGAAAGGAAGGAGATGGACAAGGAAGGAGATTCAATGGGAAGGAAGGAAGGAGATTGAAGGGGGAAGAAAGGAAGGAAGGAGAGAGAGATTGAAGGGGAACGGATGGAGATGGAAATGGAAGGAAGGACGGAAGATTGAAGGGGAATGGAAGGAGATGGACAAGGAAGGAGATTGAAATGGGAAGGAAGGATGGAGAGAGAGATTGAAGGGGAAGGGATGGAGATGGGAGGAAGGAAGATTGAAGGGGAAAGGAGATGGAGAAGGAAGGAAGATGAAGGGGAAAGGAAGGAGAGAGAGATTGAAGGGGAAGGGATGGAGATGGAAATTGAAGGAAGGAAGGAAGGGAGATTGAAGGGGAAAGGAAGGAGATGGACAAGGAAGGAGATTGAAGGGGGAAGGAAGGAGAGAGAGATTGAAGGGGAAGGGATGGAGATGGAAAGAAGGAAGATTGAAGGGGAAAGGAGATGGAGAAGGAAGGAAGATTGAAGGGGAAAGGAAGGAGAGAGAGATTGAAGGGGAAGGGATGGAGATGGAGATGGAAATGGAAGGAAGGAAGGAAGATTGAAGGGGAAAGGAAAGAGATGGACAAGGGAGGAGATTGAAGGGGGAAGGAAGGAAGGAGAGAGAGATTGAAGGGGAACGGATGGAGATGGGTGGAAGGAAGATTGAAGGGGAAAGGAGATGGAGAAGGAAGGAAGATGAAGGGGAAAGGAAGGAGATGGACAAGGAAGGAGATTGAACGGTGAAGGAAGGAAGGAAGGAAGATTGAAGGGAAAGGAAGGAGATGGACAAGGAAGGAGATTGAACGGTGAAGGAAGGAAGGAGAGAGAGATTGAAGGGGAAGGGATGGAGATGGAAGGAAGGAAGACTGAAGGGGAAAGGAGATGGAGAAGGAAGGAAGATGAAGGGGAAAGGAAGGAGATGGACAAGGAAGAAGATTGAAGGGGGAAGGAAGGAAGGAAGGAAGGAGATTGAAGGGGGAAGGAGAAGATGGAGAAGGAAGGAGATTGAAGGGGAAGGAAGGAAGGAAGGTGGAAGGAAAGAAGGAAGGAGAGAGAGAGATTGAAGGGGAAGGAATGGAGATGGAGATGGAAGGAAGGAAGACTGAAGGGAAAGGAAGGAGATGGACAAGGAAGGAGATAAAAGGGGAAGGAAGGAAGGAAGGAAGGAAGGAAGGAAGGAGAGAGAGATTGAAGGGGAAGGGATGGAGATGAAAGGAAGGAAGATTGTAGGGGAAAGTTAGATGGGGAAGGAAGGAAGATGAAGGGGAAAGGAGATGGAGAAGGAAGGAAGATGAAGGGGAAAGGAAGGAGATGGAGAAGGAAGGAGATTGAAGGGGAGGGAAGGAAGGAAGGAAAGAAAGAAGGAAGGAGAGTGAGATTGAAGGGGAAGGGATGGAGATGGAAATGGAAGGAAGGAAGGAAGGAAGATTGACGGGGAAAGGAAGGAGATGGACAAGGAAGGAGATTGAAGGGGGAAGGAGATGGAGAAGGAAGGAAGATGAAGGGGAAAGGAAGGAGAGAGAGATTGAAGGGGAAGGGATGGAGATGGAGATGGAAATGGAAGGAAGGAAGGAAGGAGATTGAAGGGGAAAGGAGGGAGATGGACAAGGAAGGAGATTGAAGGGGGAAGGAAGGAAGGAAGATTGAAGGGGAAAGGAAGGAGATGGACAAGGAAGGAGATTGAAGGGGGAAGGAAGGAGAGAGAGATTGAAGGGGAAGGATGGAGATGGGAGGAAGGAAGATTGAAGGGGAAAGGAGATGGAGAAGGAAGGAAGATGAAGGGGAAAGGAAGGAGAGAGAGATTGAGGGGAAGAGATGGAAGGAAGGAAATTGGAGGGGAAGGAAGGAAGGAAGTAAGATTGAAGGGGAAAGGAAGGAGATGGACAAGGAAGGAGATAGAAGGGGGAAGGAAGGAGATGGACAAGGAAAAAGATTGAAGGGGAAGGAAGGAAGGAGAAAGAGATTGAAGGGGAAGGATGGAGATGGAAGGAAGATGAAGGGGAAAGGAAAGAGAGAGAATTGAAGGGGAAAGGATGGAGATGGAAATGGAAGGAAGGAAGGAAAGAAGATTGAAGGGGAAAGGAAGGAGATGGACAAAAAGGAGATTGAAGGGGGAAGGAAGGAAGGAAGGAGATTGAAGGGGGGAAGGGAAGGAAGGAAGGAGAGAGAGATTGAAGGGGAAAGGATGGAGATTGAGATGGAGGAAGGAAGGAAGATTGAAGGGGGAAGGAAGGAAGGAAGGAGATTGAAGGGGAAAGGAGAAGATGGAGAAGGAAGGAGATTGAAGGGGGAAGAAGGAAGGAGAGAGAGATTGAAGGGGAAGGGATGGAGATGGAAGGAAGGAGACTGAAGGGGAAAGGAGATGGAGAAGGAAGGAAGATGAAGGGGAAAGGAAGGAGATGGACAAGGAAGAAGATTGAAGGGGGAAGGAAGGAAGGAAGGAAGGAAGGAGATTGAAGGGGGAAGGAAGAAGATGGAGAAGGAAGGAGATTGAAGGGGGAAGGAAGGAAGGAAGGTGGAAGGAAGGAAGGAAGGAGAGAGAGAGATTGAAGGGGAAGGAATGGAGATGGAGATGGAGATGGAAGGAAGACTGAAGGGGAAAGGAAGGAGATGGACAAGGAAGGAGATAAAAAGGGGGAAGGAAGGAAGGAAGGAAGGAGAGAGAGATTGAAGGGGAAGGGATGGAGATGAAAGGAAGGAAGATTGTACGGGAAAGGAGATGGGGAAGGAAGGAAGATGAAGGGGAAAGGAGATGGAGAAGGAAGGAAGATGAAGGGGAAAGGAAGGAGATGGAGAAGGAAGGAGATTGAAGGGGGAAGGAAGGAAGGAAGGAAAGAAAGAAGGAAGGAGAGAAGAAAGAAGGAAGGAGAGAGAGATTGAAGGGGAAGGGATGGAGATGGAAATGGAAGGAAGGAAGGAAGGAAGATTGACGGGGAAAGGAAGGAGATGGACAAGGAAGGAGATTGAAGGGGGAAGGAGATGGAGAAGGAAGGAAGATGAAGGGGAAAGGAAGGAGAGAGAGATTGAAGGGGAAGGGATGGAGATGGAGATGGAAATGGAAGGAAGGAAGGAAGGAAGATTGAAGGGGAAAGGAGGGAGATGGACAAGGAAGGAGATTGAAGGGGGAAGGAAGGAAGGAAGATTGAAGGGGAAAGGAAGGAGATGGACAAGGAAGGAGATTGAAGGGGGAAGGAAGGAGAGAGAGATTGAAGGGGAAGGGATGGAGATGGGAGGAAGGAAGATTGAAGGGGAAAGGAGATGGAGAAGGAAGGAAGATGAAGGGGAAAGGAAGGAGAGAGAGATTGAAGGGGAAGGGATGGAGATGGAAATGGAAGGAAGGAAGGAAGGAAGATTGAAGGGGAAAGGAAGGAGATGGACAAGGAAGGAGATTGAACGGGGAAGGAAGGAAGGAAGATTGAAGGGGAAAGGAAGGAGATGGACAAGGAAGGAGATTGAAGGGGAAGGAAGGAGAGATTGACGGGGAAGGGATGGAGATGGAAAGAAGGAAGATTGAAGGGGAAAGGAGATGGAGAAGGAAGGAAGATGAAGGGGAAAGGAAGGAGAGAGAGATTGAAGGGGAAGGGATGGAGATGGAAGGAAGGAAGATTGAAGGGGAAAGGAAGGAGATGGACAAGGAAGGAGATTGAAGGGGGAAGGAAGGAGAGAGAGATTGAAGGGGAAGGGATGGAGATGGAAAGAAGGAAGATTGAAGGGGAAAGGAGATGGAGAAGGAAGGAAGATTGAAGGGGAAAGGAAGGAGAGAGAGATTGAAGGGGAAGGGATGGAGATGGAGATGGAAATGGAAATGGAAGGAAGGAAGGAAGATTGAAGGGGAAAGGAAAGAGATGGACAAGGGAGGAGATTGAAGGGGAAGGAAGGAAGGAGAGAGATTGAAGGGGAAGGGATGGAGATGGGAGGAAGGAAGATTGAAGGGGAAAGGAGATGGAGAAGGAAGGAAGATGAAGGGGAAAGGAAGGAGAGAGAGATTGAAGGGGAAGGGATGGAGATGGAAATGGAAGGAAGGAAGGAAGATTGAAGGGGAAAGGAAGGAGATGGACAAGGAAGGAGATTGAACGGTGAAGGAAGGAAGGAAGATTGAAGGGGAAAGGAAGGAGATGGACAAGGAAGGAGATTGAAGGGGAAGGAAGGAGAGATTGAAGGGGAAGGGATGGAGATGGAAAGAAGGAAGATTGAAGGGGAAAGGAGATGGAGAAGGAAGGAAGATGAAGGGGAAAGGAAGGAGAGAGAGATTGAAGGGGAAGGGATGGAGATGGAAATGGAAGGAAGGAAGGAAGGAAGATTGAAGGGGAAAGGAAGGAGATGGACAAGGAAGGAGATTGAAGGGGGAAGGAAGGTAGGAGAGAGATTGAAGGGGAAGGGATGGAGATGGGAGGAAGGAAGATTGAAGGGGAAAGGAGATGGAGAAGGAAGGAAGATGAAGGGGAAAGGAAGGAGAGAGAGATTGAAGGGGAAGGGATGGAGATGGAAATAGAAGGAAGGAAGGAAGGAAGGAAGATTGAAGGGGAAAGGAAGGAGATGGACAAGGAAGGAGATTGAACGGGGAAGGAAGGAAGATTGAAGGGGAAAGGAGATGGAGAAGGAAGGAAGATGAAGGGGAAAGGAAGGAGAGAGAGATTGAAGGGGAAGGGATGGAGATGGAAAGAAGGAAGATTGAAGGGGAAAGGAAGGAAGGAAGGTGGAAGGAAAGAAGGAAGGAGAGAGAGAGATTGAAGGGGAAGGAAGGAAGGAGACAGAGATTGAAGGGGAAGAGATGGAAGGAAGGAAGATTGGAGGGGAAGGAAGGAAGGAAGGAAGATTGAAGGGGAAAGGAAGGAGATGGACAAGGAAGGAGATTGAAGGGGGAAGGAAGGAAGGAGAGAGAGATTGAAGGGGGAAGGAAGGAAGGAAGGAAGGAGATTGAAGGGGAAGGAAGGAAGGAAGGAGAGAGAGATTGAAGGGGAAGGGATGGAGATGGAGATGAAATGGAAGGAAGGAAGGAAGATTGAAGGGGAAAGGAAGGAGATGGACAAGGAAGGAGATTCAATGGGGAAGGAAGGAAGGAGATTCAAGGGGGAAGAAAGGAAGGAAGGAGAGAGAGATTGAAGGGGAACGGATGGAGATGGAAATGGAAGGAAGGACGGAAGATTGAAGGGGAATGGAAGGAGATGGACAAGGAAGGAGATTGAAATGGGAAGGAAGGATGGAGAGAGAGATTGAAGGGGAAGGGATGGAGATGGGAGGAAGGAAGATTGAAGGGGAAAGGAGATGGAGAAGGAAGGAAGATGAAGGGGAAAGGAAGGAGAGAGAGATTGAAGGGGAAGGGATGGAGATGGAAATTGAAGGAAGGAAGGAAGGGAGATTGAAGGGGAAAGGAAGGAGATGGACAAGGAAGGAGATTGAAGGGGGAAGGAAGGAGATTGAAGGGGGAAGGAAGGAGAGAGAGATTGAAGGGGAAGGGATGGAGATGGAAAGAAGGAAGATTGAAGGGGAAAGGAGATGGAGAAGGAAGGAAGATTGAAGGGGAAAGGAAGGAGAGAGAGATTGAAGGGGAAGGGATGGAGATGGAGATGGAAATGGAAAGGAAGGAAGGAAGATTGAAGGGAAAGGAAAGAGATGGACAAGGGAGGAGATTGAAGGGGGAAGGAAGGAAGGAGAGAGAGATTGAAGGGGAACGGATGGAGATGGGAGGAAGGAAGATTGAAGGGGAAAGGAGATGGAGAAGGAAGGAAGATGAAGGGGAAAGGAAGGAGATGGACAAGGAAGGAGATTGAACGGTGAAGGAAGGAAGGAAGGAAGATTGAAGGGGAAAGGAAGGAGATGGACAAGGAAGGAGATTGAAGGGGGAAGGAAGGAGAGATTGAAGGGGAGGGATGAGATGGAAAGAAGGAAGATTGAAGGGGAAAGGAGATGGAGAAGGAAGGAAGATGAAGGGGAAAGGAAGGAGAGAGATGAAGGGATGAGATGGGTGAATGGAAGGAAGAAGGAAGGAAGATTGAAAGGAAAGGAAGGAGATGGACAAGGAAGGAGATTGAGGGGAAGGAAGAAGGAGATTGAAGGGAAGGAAGGAAGGGAAGATTGAAGGGACAAGGAAGGAGATGGAAGGAGGGAAGGAAGGAGATGAAGAGAGATTGAAGGGAAGGGATGGAGAAGGAAAGGAAGATTGAAGGGAAGAGGAATGGAGATGGAGAAGGAAGGAAGATGGAAGGGAAGGAAGGAGAGGATTGAAGGGAATGGATGGGGAAGGAAGATTGAAGGGGAAAGGAAAGAGATGGACAAGGAGGAGATTGAAGGGGGAAGGAAGGAAGGAGAGAGAGATTGAAGGGGGAACGGATGGAGATGGGAGGAAGGAAGATTGAAGGGGGAAAGGAGATGGAGAAGGAAGGAAGATGAAGGGGAAAGGAAGGAGATGGACAAGGAAGGAGATTGAACGGTGAAGGAAGGAAGGAAGGAAGATTGAAGGGGAAAGGAAGGAGATGGACAAGGAAGGAGATTGAAGGGGGAAGGAAGGAGAGATTGAAGGGGAAGGGATGGAGATGGAAAGAAGGAAGATTGAAGGGGAAAGGAGATGGAGAAGGAAGGAAGATGAAGGGGAAAGGAAGGAGAGAGAGATTAAAGGGGAAGGAATGGAGATGGAAATGGAAGGAAGGAAGGAAGGAAGATTGAAAAGGAAAGGAAGGAGATGGACAAGGAAGGAGATTGAAGGGGGAAGGAAGGAAGGAAGATTGAAGGGGAAAGGAAGGAGATGGACAAGGAAGGAGATTGAAGGGGAAGGAAGGAGAGAGAGATTGAAGGGGAAGGATGGAGATGGAAAGAAGGAAGGTTGAAGGGAAAGGAGATGGAGAAGGAAGGAAGATGAAGGGGAAAGGAAGGAGAGAGAGATTGAAGGGGAAGGGATGGAGATGGAGATGGAAATGGAAGGAAGGAAGGAAGATGAAGGGGAAAGGAAGGAGAGAGAGATTGAAGGGGATGGGATGGGGATGGAGATGAAAGGAAGGAAGCAAGTTTGAAGGGGAAAGGAAGAAGATGGAGAAGGAAGGAGATTGAAGGGGAAGAAAGGAAGGAGAGAGAGATTGAAGGGGAAGGGATGGAGATGGAAGGAAGGAAGACTGAAGGGGAAAGGAGATGGACAAGGAAGAAGATTGAAGTGGGAAGGAAGGAAGGAAGGAGATTGAAGGGGGAAGGAAGGAAGGAAGGTGGAAGGAAAGAAGGAAGGAGAGAGAGAGATTGAAGGGGAAGGAATGGAGATGGAGATGCAAGGAAGGAAGACTGAAGGGGAAAGGAAAGAGATGGACAAGGAAGGAGATAAAAAGGGGGAAGGAAGGAAGGAAGGAAGGAAGGAGAGAGAGATTGAAGGGGAAGGGATGGAGATGAAAGGAAGGAAGATTGTAGGGGAAAGGAGATGGGGAAGGAAGGAAGATGAAGGGGAAAGGAGATGGAGAAGGAAGGAAGATGAAGGGGAAAGGAAGGAGATGGAGAAGGAAGGAGATTGAAGGGGGAAGGAAGGAAGGAAGGAAAGAAAGAAGGAAGGAGAGAGAGATTGAAGGGGAAGGGATGGAGATGGAAATGGAAGGAAGGAAGGAAGGAAGATTGACGGGGAAAGGAAGGAGATGGACAAGGAAGGAGATTGAAGGGGGAAGGAGATGGAGAAGGAAGGAAGATTGAAGGGGAAAGGAGGGAGATGGACAAGGAAGGAGATTGAAGGGGGAAGGAAGGAAGGAAGATTGAAGGGGAAAGGAAGGAGATGGACAAGGAAGGAGATTGAAGGGGGAAGGAAGGAGAGAGAGATTGAAGGGGAAGGGATGGAGATGGGAGGAAGGAAGATTGAAGGGGAAAGGAGATGGAGAAGGAAGGAAGATGAAGGGGAAAGGAAGGAGAGAGAGATTGAAGGGGAAGAGATGGAAGGAAGGAAAATTGAAGGGGAAGGAAGGAAGGAAGATTGAAGGGGAAAGGAAGGAGATGGACAAGGAAGGAGATAGAAGGGGGAAGGAAGGAGATGGACAAGGAAAAAGATTGAAGGGGGAAGGAAGGAAGGAGAAATAGATTGAAGGGGAAGGGATGGAGATGGAAGGAAGATGAAGGGGAAAGGAAAGAGAGAGAAATTGAAGGGGAAAGGATGGAGATGGAAATGGAAGGAAGGAAGGAAAGAAGATTGAAGGGGAAAGGAAGGAGATGGACAAAAAAGGAGATTGAAGGGGGAAGGAAGGAAGGAAGGAGATTGAAGGGGGGAAGGAAGGAAGGAAGGAGAGAGAGATTGAAGGGGAAAGGATGGAGATTGAGATGGAAGGAAGGAAGGAAGATTGAAGGGGGAAGGAAGGAAGAAAGGAGATTGAAGGGGGAAGGAAGGAAGGAAGGAAGGAGAGAGAGATTGAAGGGAAAGGGATGGAGATGGAGATGGAAGGAAGGAAGGACGATTGAAGGGGAAAGGAAGAAGATGGAGAAGGAAGGAGATTGAAGGGGGAAGAAAGGAAGGAGAGAGAGATTGAAGGGGAAGGGATGGAGATGGAAGGAAGGAAGACTGAAGGGGAAAGGAGATGGAGAAGGAAGGAAGATGAAGGGGAAAGGAAGGAGATGGACAAGGAAGAAGATTGAAGGGGGAAGGAAGGAAGGAAGGAAGGAGATTGAAGGGGGAAGGAAGAAGATGGAGAAGGAAGGAGATTGAAGGGGGAAGGAAGGAAGGAAGGTGGAAGGAAGGAAGGAAGGAGAGAGAGAGATTGAAGGGGAAGGAAGAAGGTGGAGAAGGAAGGAGATAAAAAGGGGGAAGGAAGGAAGGAAGGAAGGAAGGAAGGAAGGAAGGAAGGAGAGAGAGATTGAAGGGGAAGGGATGGAGATGAAAGGAAGGAAGATTGTAGGGGAAAGGAGATGGGGAAGGAAGGAAGATGAAGGGGAAAGGAGATGGAGAAGGAAGGAAGATGAAGGGGAAAGGAAGGAGATGGAGAAGGAAGGAGATTGAAGGGGGAAGGAAGGAAGGAAGGAAAGAAAGAAGGAAGGAGAGAGAGATTGAAGGGGAAGGGATGGAGATGAAAGGAAGGAAGATTGTAGGGGAAAGGAGATGGGGAAGGAAGGAAGATTGTAGGGGAAAGGAGATGGGGAAGGAAGGAAGATGAAGGGGAAAGGAGATGGAGAAGGAAGGAAGATTGACGGGGAAAGGAAGGAGATGGACAAGGAAGGAGATTGAAGGGGGAAGGAGATGGAGAAGGAAGGAAGATGAAGGGGAAAGGAAGGAGAGAGAGATTGAAGGGGAAGTGATGGAGATGGAGATGGAAATGGAAGGAAGGAAGATTGAAGGGGAAAGGAAAGAGATGGACAAGAAAGGAGATTGAAGGGGGAAGGAAGGTAGGAGAGAGATTGAAGGGGAAGGGATGGAGATGGGAGGAAGGAAGATTGAAGGGGAAAGGAGATGGAGAAGGAAGGAAGATTGAAGGGGAAAGGAAGGAGAGAGAGATTGAAGGGGAAGGGATGGAGATGGAGATGGAAATGGAAGGAAGGAAGGAAGATTGAAGGGGAAAGGAAAGAGATGGACAAGGGAGGAGATTGAAGGGGGAAGGAAGGAAGGAGAGAGATTGAAGGGGAAGGGATGGAGATGGGAGGAAGGAAGATTGAAGGGGAAAGGAGATGGAGAAGGAAGGAAGATGAAGGGGATAGGAAGGAGAGAGAGATTGAAGGGGAAGGGATGGAGATGGAAATGGAAGGAAGGAAGGAAGGAAGATTGAAGGGGAAAGGAAGGAGATGGACAAGGAAGGAGATTGAACGGGGAAGGAAGGAAGGAAGATTGAAGGGGAAAGGAAGGAGATGGACAAGGAAGGAGATTGAAGGGGGAAGGAAGGAGAGATTGACGGGGAAGGGATGGAGATGGAAAGAAGGAAGATTGAAGGGGAAAGGAAGGAGATGGACAAGGAAGGAGATTGAAGGGGGAAGGAAGGAGAGAGAGATTGAAGGGGAAGGGATGGAGATGGAAAGAAGGAAGATTGAAGGGGAAAGGAGATGGAGAAGGAAGGAAGATTGAAGGGGAAAGGAAGGAGAGAGAGATTGAAGGGGAAGGGATGGAGATGGAGATGGAAATGGAAGGAAGGAAGGAAGATTGAAGGGGAAAGGAAAGAGATGGACAAGGGAGGAGATTGAAGGGGGAAGGAAGGAAAGAGAGAGATTGAAGGGGAAGGGATGGAGATGGGAGGAAGGAAGATTGAAGGGGAAAGGAGATGGAGAAGGAAGGAAGATGAAGGGGATAGGAAGGAGAGAGAGATTGAAGGGGAAGGGATGGAGATGGAAATGGAAGGAAGGAAGGAAGGAAGATTGAAGGGGAAAGGAAGGAGATGGACAAGGAAGGAGATTGAAGGGGAAGGAAGGAGAGATTGAAGGGGAAGGGATGGAGATGGAAAGAAGGAAAATTGAAGGGGAAAGGAGATGGAGAAGGAAGGAAGATGAAGGGGATAGGAAGGAGAGAGAGATTGAAGGGGAAGGGATGGAGATGGAAATGGAAGGAAGGAAGGAAGGAAGATTGAAGGGGAAAGGAAGGAGATGGACAAGGAAGGAGATTGAAGGGGGAAGGAAGGTAGGAGAGAGATTGAAGGGAAGGGATGGAGATGGGAGGAACGAAGATTGAAGGGGAAAGGAGATGGAGAAGGAAGGAAGATGAAGGGGAAAGGAAGGAGATAGAGATTGAAGGGGAAGGGATGGAGATGGAAGGAAGGAAGATTGAAGGGGAAAGGAAGGAGATGGACAAGGAAGGAGATTGAAGGGGGAAGGAAGGAAGGAGAGAGAGATTGAAGGGGAAGAGATGGAAGGAAGGAAGATTGGAGGGGAAGGAAGGAAGGAAGGAAGATTGAAGGGGAAAGGAAGGAGATGGACAAGGAAGGAGATTGAAGGGGGAAGGAAGGAAGGAGAGAGAGATTGAAGGGGGAAGGAAGGAAGGAAGGAAGGAAGGAGATTGAAGGGGGAAGGAAGGAAGGAAGGAGAGAGAGATTGAAGGGGAAGGGATGGAGATGGAGATGGAAATGGAAGGAAGGAAGGAAGATTGAAGGGGAAAGGAAGGAGATGGACAAGGAAGGAGATTCAATGGGGAAGGAAGGAAGGAGATTGAAGGGGGAAGAAAGGAAGGAAGGAGAGAGAGATTGAAGGGGAACGGATGGAGATGGAAATGGAAGGAAGGACGGAAGATTGAAGGGGAATGGAAGGAGATGGACAAGGAAGGAGATTGAAATGGGAAGGAAGGATGGAGAGAGAGATTGAAGGGGAAGGGATGGAGACGGGAGGAAGGAAGATTGAAGGGGAAAGGAGATGGAGAAGGAAGGAAGATGAAGGGGAAAGGAAGGAGAGAGAGATTGAAGGGGAAGGGATGGAGATGGAAATTGAAGGAAGGAAGGAAGGAAGGGAGATTGAAGGGGAAAGGAAGGAGATGGACAAGGAAGGAGATTGAAGGGGGAAGGAAGGAGAGAGAGATTGAAGGGGAAGGGATGGAGATGGAAAGAAGGAAGATTGAAGGGGAAAGGAGATGGAGAAGGAAGGAAGATTCAAGGGGAAAGGAAGGAGAGAGAGATTGAAGGGGAAGGGATGGAGATGGAAGGAAGGAAGACTGAAGGGGAAAGGAGATGGAGAAGGAAGGAAGATGAAGGGGAAAGGAAGGAGATGGACAAGGAAGAAGATTGAAGTGGGAAGGAAGGAAGGAAGGAAGGAGATTGAAGGGGGAAGGAAGAAGATGGAGAAGGAAGGAGATTGAAGGGGGAAGGAAGGAAGGAAGGTGGAAGGAAAGAAGGAAGGAGAGAGAGAGATTGAAGGGGAAGGAATGGAGATGGAGATGGAAGGAAGGAAGACTGAAGGGGAAAGGAAGGAGATGGACAAGGAAGGAGATAAAAAGGGGGAAGGAAGGAAGGAAGGAAGGAAGGAGAGAGAGATTGAAGGGGAAGGGATGGAGATGAAAGGAAGGAAGATTGTAGGGGAAAGGAGATGGGGAAGGAAGGAAGATGAAGGGGAAACGAGATGGAGAAGGAAGGAAGATGAAGGGGAAAGGAAGGAGATGGAGAAGGAAGGAGATTGAAGGGGGAAGGAAGGAAGGAAGGAAGGAAAGAAAGAAGGAAGGAGAGAGAGATTGAAGGGGAAGGGATGGAGATGGAAATGGAAGGAAGGAAGGAAGGAAGATTGACGGGGAAAGGAAGGAGATGGACAAGGAAGGAGATTGAAGGGGGAAGGAGATGGAGAAGGAAGGAAGATGAAGGGGAAAGGAAGGAGAGAGAGATTGAAGGGGAAGGGATGGAGATGGAGATGGAAATGGAAGGAAGGAAGGAAGGAAGATTGAAGGGGAAAGGAGGGAGATGGACAAGGAAGGAGATTGAAGGGGGAAGGAAGGAAGGAAGATTGAAGGGGAAAGGAAGGAGATGGACAAGGAAGGAGATTGAAGGGGGAAGGAAGGAGAGAGAGATTGAAGGGGAAGGGATGGAGATGGGAGGAAGGAAGATTGAAGGGGAAAGGAGATGGAGAAGGAAGGAAGATGAAGGGGAAAGTAAGGAGAGAGAGATTGAAGGGGAAGAGATGGAAGGAAGGAAAATTGGAGGGGAAGGAAGGAAGGAAGGAAGATTGAAGGGGAAAGGAAGGAGATGGACAAGGAAGGAGATAGAAGGGGGAAGGAAGGAGATGGACAAGGAAAAAGATTGAAGGGGGAAGGAAGGAAGGAGAAAGAGATTGAAGGGGAAGGGATGGAGATGGAAGGAAGATGAAGGGGAAAGGAAAGAGAGAGAAATTGAAGGGGAAAGGATGGAGATGGAAATGGAAGGAAGGAAGGAAGGAAAGAAGATTGAAGGGGAAAGGAAGGAGATGGACAAAAAAGGAGATTGAAGGGGGAAGGAAGGAAGGAAGGAGATTGAAGGGGGGAAGGAAGGAAGGAAGGAGAGAGAGATTGAAGGGGAAAGGATGGAGATTGAGATGGAAGGAAGGAAGGAAGATTGAAGGGGGAAGGAAGGAAGGAAGGAGATTGAAGGGGGAAGGAAGGAAGGAAGCAGAGAGAGATTGAAGGGAAAGGGATGGAGATGGAGATGGAAGGAAGGAAGGACGATTGAAGGGGAAAGGAAGAAGATGGAGAAGGAAGGAGATTGAAGGGGGAAGAAAGGAAGGAGAGAGAGATTGAAGGGGAAGGGATGGAGATGGAAGGAAGGAAGACTGAAGGGGAAAGGAAAGAGATGGACAAGAAAGGAGATTGAAGGGGGAAGGAAGGTAGGAGAGAGAGTGAAGGGGAAGGGATGGAGATGGGAGGAAGGAAGATTGAAGGGGAAAGGAGATGGAGAAGGAAGGAAGATGAAGGGGAAAGGAAGGAGAGAGAGATTGAAGGGGAAGGGATGGAGATGGAAATGGAAGGAAGGAAGGAAGGAAGATTGAAGGGGAAAGGAAGGAGATGGACAAGGAAGGAGATTGAACGGGGAAGGAAGGAAGGAAGATTGAAGGGGAAAGGAAGGAAATGGACAAGGAAGGAGATTGAAGGGGGAAGGAAGGAGAGATTGACGGGGAAGGGATGGAGATGGAAAGAAGGAAGATTGAAGGGGAAAGGAGATGGAGAAGGAAGGAAGATGAAGGGGAAAGGAAGGAGATGGACAAGGAAGGAAGATAGAAGGGGGAAGGAAGGAGATGGACAAGGAAGGAGATTGAAGGGGGAAGGAAGGAGAGAGAGATTGAAGGGGAAGGGATGGAGATGGAAAGAAGGAAGATTGAAGGGGAAAGGAGATGGAGAAGGAAGGAAGATTGAAGGGGAAAGGAAGGAGAGAGAGATTGAAGGGGAAGGGATGGAGATGGAGATGGAAATGGAAATGGAAGGAAGGAAGGAAGATTGAAGGGGAAAGGAAAGAGATGGACAAGGGAGGAGATTGAAGGGGGAAGGAAGGAAGGAGAGAGATTGAAGGGGAAGGGATGGAGATGGGAGGAAGGAAGATTGAAGGGGAAAGGAGATGGAGAAGGAAGGAAGATGAAGGGGAAAGGAAGGAGAGAGAGATTGAAGGGGAAGGGATGGAGATGGAAATGGAAGGAAGGAAGGAAGGAAGATTGAAGGGGAAAGGAAGGAGATGGACAAGGAAGGAGATTAAAGGGGGAAGGAAGGTAGGAGAGAGATTGAAGGGGAAGGGATGGAGATGGACAAAAAAGGAGATTGAAGGGGGAAGGAAGGAAGGAAGGAGATTGAAGGGGGGAAGGAAGGAAGGAAGGAGAGAGAGATTGAAGGGGAAAGGATGGAGATTGAGATGGAAGGAAGGAAGGAAGATTGAAGGGGGAAGGAAGGAAGGAAGGAGATTGAAGGGGGAAGGAAGGAAGGAAGGAGAGAGAGATTGAAGGGAAAGGGATGGAGATGGAGATGGAAGGAAGGAAGGACGATTGAAGGGGAAAGGAAGGAGATGGACAAGGAAGGAGATTGAACGGGGAAGGAAGGAAGGAAGATTGAAGGGGAAAGGAAGGAGATGGACAAGGAAGGAGATTGAAGGGGGAAGGAAGGAGAGATTGACGGGGAAGGGATGGAGATGGAAAGAAGGAAGATTGAAGGGGAAAGGAAGGAGATGGACAAGGAAGGAGATTGAAGGGGGAAGGAAAAAGAGAGAGATTGAAGGGGAAGGGATGGAGATGGAAAGAAGGAAGATTGAAGGGGAAAGGAGATGGAGAAGGAAGGAAGATTGAAGGGGAAAGGAAGGAGAGAGAGATTGAAGGGGAAGGGATGGAGATGGAGATGGAAATGGAAGGAAGGAAGGAAGATTGAAGGGGAAAGGAAAGAGATGGACAAGGGAGGAGATTGAAGGGGGAAGGAAGGAAGGAGAGAGATTGAAGGGGAAGGGATGGAGATGGGAGGAAGGAAGATTGAAGGGGAAAGGAGATGGAGAAGGAAGGAAGATGAAGGGGATAGGAAGGAGAGAGAGATTGAAGGGGAAGGGATGGAGATGGAAATGGAAGGAAGGAAGGAAGGAAGATTGAAGGGGAAAGGAAGGAGATGGACAAGGAAGGAGATTGAACGGGGAAGGAAGGAAGGAAGATTGAAGGGGAAAGGAAGGAGATGGACAAGGAAGGAGATTGAAGGGGGAAGGAAGGAGAGATTGACGGGGAAGGGATGGAGATGGAAAGAAGGAAGATTGAAGGGGAAAGGAAGGAGATGGACAAGGAAGGAGATTGAAGGGGGAAGGAAGGAGAGAGAGATTGAAGGGGAAGGGATGGAGATGGAAAGAAGGAAGATTGAAGGGGAAAGGAGATGGAGAAGGAAGGAAGATTGAAGGGGAAAGGAAGGAGAGAGAGATTGAAGGGGAAGGGATGGAGATGGAGATGGAAATGGAAGGAAGGAAGGAAGATTGAAGGGGAAAGGAAAGAGATGGACAAGGGAGGAGATTGAAGGGGGAAGGAAGGAAAGAGAGAGATTGAAGGGGAAGGGATGGAGATGGGAGGAAGGAAGATTGAAGGGGAAAGGAGATGGAGAAGGAAGGAAGATGAAGGGGATAGGAAGGAGAGAGAGATTGAAGGGGAAGGGATGGAGATGGAAATGGAAGGAAGGAAGGAAGGAAGATTGAAGGGGAAAGGAAGGAGATTGACAAGGAAGGAGATTGAACGGTGAAGGAAGGAAGGAAGATTGAAGGGGAAAGGAAGGAGATGGACAAGGAAGGAGATTGAAGGGGAAGGAAGGAGAGATTGAAGGGGAAGGGATGGAGATGGAAAGAAGGAAAATTGAAGGGGAAAGGAGATGGAGAAGGAAGGAAGATGAAGGGGATAGGAAGGAGAGAGAGATTGAAGGGGAAGGGATGGAGATGGAAATGGAAGGAAGGAAGGAAGGAAGATTGAAGGGGAAAGGAAGGAGATGGACAAGGAAGGAGATTGAAGGGGGAAGGAAGGTAGGAGAGAGATTGAAGGGGAAGGGATGGAGATGGGAGGAACGAAGATTGAAGGGGAAAGGAGATGGAGAAGGAAGGAAGATGAAGGGGAAAGGAAGGAGAGAGAGATTGAAGGGGAAGGGATGGAGATGGAAATGGAAGGAAGGAAGGAAGGAAGGAAGATTGAAGGGGAAAGGAAGGAGATGGACAAGGAAGGAGATTGAACGGGGAAGGAAGGAAGGAAGATTGAAGGGGAAAGGAGATGGAGAAGGAAGGAAGATGAAGGGGAAAGGAAGGAGAGAGAGATTGAAGGGGAAGGGATGGAGATGGAAGGAAGGAAGATTGAAGGGGAAAGGAAGGAGATGGACAAGGAAGGAGATTGAAGGGGGAAGGAAGGAAGGAGAGAGAGATTGAAGGGGGAAGGAAGGAAGGAAGGAAGGAAGGAAGGAGATTGAAGGGGGAAGGAAGGAAGGAAGGAGAGAGAGATTGAAGGGGAAGGGATGGAGATGGAGATGGAAATGGAAGGAAGGAAGGAAGATTGAAGGGGAAAGGAAGGAGATGGACAAGGAAGGAGATTCAATGGGGAAGGAAGGAAGGAGATTGAAGGGGGAAGAAAGGAAGGAAGGAGAGAGAGATTGAAGGGGAACGGATGGAGATGGAAATGGAAGGAAGGACGGAAGATTGAAGGGGAATGGAAGGAGATGGACAAGGAAGGAGATTGAAATGGGAAGGAAGGATGGAGAGAGAGATTGAAGGGGAAGGGATGGAGATGGGAGGAAGGAAGATTGAAGGGGAAAGGAGATGGAGAAGGAAGGAAGATGAAGGGGAAAGGAAGGAGAGAGAGATTGAAGGGGAAGGGATGGAGATGGAAATTGAAGGAAGGAAGGAAGGGAGATTGAAGGGGAAAGGAAGGAGATGGACAAGGAAGGAGATTGAAGGGGGAAGGAAGGAGAGAGAGATTGAAGGGGAAGGGATGGAGATAGAAAGAAGGAAGATTGAAGGGGAAAGGAGATGGAGAAGGAAGGAAGATTGAAGGGGAAAGGAAGGAGAGAGAGATTGAAGGGGAAGGGATGGAGATGGAAGGAAGGAAGACTGAAGGGGAAAGGAGATGGAGAAGGAAGGAAGATGAAGGGGAAAGGAAGGAGATGGACAAGGAAGAAGATTGAAGTGGGAAGGAAGGAAGGAAGGAAGGAGATTGAAGGGGGAAGGAAGAAGATGGAGAAGGAAGGAGATTGAAGGGGGAAGGAAGGAAGGAAGGTGGAAGGAAAGAAGGAAGGAGAGAGAGAGATTGAAGGGGAAGGAATGGAGATGGAGATGGAAGGAAGGAAGACTGAAGGGGAAAGGAAGGAGATGGACAAGGAAGGAGATAAAAATGGGGAAGGAAGGAAGGAAGGAAGGAAGGAGAGAGAGATTGAAGGGGAAGGGATGGAGATGAAAGGAAGGAAGATTGTAGGGGAAAGGAGATGGGGAAGGAAGGAAGATGAAGGGGAAACGAGATGGAGAAGGAAGGAAGATGAAGGGGAAAGGAAGGAGATGGAGAAGGAAGGAGATTGAAGGGGGAAGGAAGGAAGGAAGGAAGGAAAGAAAGAAGGAAGGAGAGAGAGATTGAAGGGGAAGGGATGGAGATGGAAATGGAAGGAAGGAAGGAAGGAAGATTGACGGGGAAAGGAAGGAGATGGACAAGGAAGGAGATTGAAGGGGGAAGGAGATGGAGAAGGAAGGAAGATGAAGGGGAAAGGAAGGAGAGAGAGATTGAAGGGGAAGGGATGGAGATGGAGATGGAAATGGAAGGAAGGAAGGAAGGAAGATTGAAGGGGAAAGGAGGGAGATGGACAAGGAAGGAGATTGAAGGGGGAAGGAAGGAAGGAAGATTGAAGGGGAAAGGAAGGAGATGGACAAGGAAGGAGATTGAAGGGGGAAGGAAGGAGAGAGAGATTGAAGGGGAAGGGATGGAGATGGGAGGAAGGAAGATTGAAGGGGAAAGGAGATGGAGAAGGAAGGAAGATGAAGGGGAAAGGAAGGAGAGAGAGATTGAAGGGGAAGAGATGGAAGGAAGGAAAATTGGAGAGGAAGGAAGGAAGGAAGGAAGATTGAAGGGGAAAGGAAGGAGATGGACAAGGAAGGAGATAGAAGGGGGAAGGAAGGAGATGGACAAGGAAAAAGATTGAAGGGGGAAGGAAGGAAGGAGAAAGAGATTGAAGGGGAAGGGATGGAGATGGAAGGAAGATGAAGGGAAAGGAAAGAGAGAGAAATTGAAGGGGAAAGGATGGAGATGGAAATGGAAGGAAGGAAGGAAAGAAGATTGAAGGGGAAAGGAAGGAGATGGACAAAAAAGGAGATTGAAGGGGGAAGGAAGGAAGGAAGGAGATTGAAGGGGGGAAGGAAGGAAGGAAGGAGAGAGAGATTGAAGGGGAAAGGATGGAGATTGAGATGGAAGGAAGGAAGGAAGATTGAAGGGGGAAGGAAGGAAGGAAGGAGATTGAAGGGGGAAGGAAGGAAGGAAGCAGAGAGAGATTGAAGGGAAAGGGATGGAGATGGAGATGGAAGGAAGGAAGGACGATTGAAGGGGAAAGGAAGAAGATGGAGAAGGAAGGAGATTGAAGGGGGAAGAAAGGAAGGAGAGAGAGATTGAAGGGGAAGGGATGGAGATGGAAGGAAGGAAGACTGAAGGGGAAAGGAGATGGAGAAGGAAGGAAGATGAAGGGGAAAGGAAGGAGATGGACAAGGAAGAAGATTGAAGTGGGAAGGAAGGAAGGAAGGAAGGAGATTGAAGGGGGGAAGGAAGGAAGGAAGGAGAGAGAGATTGAAGGGGAAAGGATGGAGATTGAGATGGAAGGAAGGAAGGAAGATTGAAGGGGGAAGGAAGGAAGGAAGGAGATTGAAGGGGGAAGGAAGGAAGGAAGGAGAGAGAGATTGAAGGGAAAGGGATGGAGATGGAGATGGAAGGAAGGAAGGACGATTGAAGGGGAAAGGAAGGAGATGGACAAGGAAGGAGATTGAACGGGGAAGGAAGGAAGGAAGATTGAAGGGGAAAGAAAGGAGATGGACAAGGAAGGAGATTGAAGGGGGAAGGAAGGAGAGATTGACGGGGAAGGGATGGAGATGGAAAGAAGGAAGATTGAAGGGGAAAGGAAGGAGATGGACAAGGAAGGAGATTGAAGGGGGAAGGAAAAAGAGAGAGATTGAAGGGGAAGGGATGGAGATGGAAAGAAGGAAGATTGAAGGGGAAAGGAGATGGAGAAGGAAGGAAGATTGAAGGGGAAAGGAAGGAGAGAGAGATTGAAGGGGAAGGGATGGAGATGGAGATGGAAATGGAAGGAAGGAAGGAAGATTGAAGGGGAAAGGAAAGAGATGGACAAGGGAGGAGATTGAAGGGGGAAGGAAGGAAGGAGAGAGATTGAAGGGGAAGGGATGGAGATGGGAGGAAGGAAGATTGAAGGGGAAAGGAGATGGAGAAGGAAGGAAGATGAAGGGGATAGGAAGGAGAGAGAGATTGAAGGGGAAGGGATGGAGATGGAAATGGAAGGAAGGAAGGAAGGAAGATTGAAGGGGAAAGGAAGGAGATGGACAAGGAAGGAGATTGAAGGGGGAAGGAAGGAGAGATTGACGGGGAAGGGATGGAGATGGAAAGAAGGAAGATTGAAGGGGAAAGGAAGGACATGGACAAGGAAGGAGATTGAAGGGGGAAGGAAGGAGAGAGAGATTGAAGGGGAAGGGATGGAGATGGAAAGAAGGAAGATTGAAGGGGAAAGGAGATGGAGAAGGAAGGAAGATTGAAGGGGAAAGGAAGGAGAGAGAGATTGAAGGGGAAGGGATGGAGATGGAGATGGAAATGGAAGGAAGGAAGGAAGATTGAAGGGGAAAGGAAAGAGATGGACAAGGGAGGAGATTGAAGGGGGAAGGAAGGAAAGAGAGAGATTGAAGGGGAAGGGATGGAGATGGGAGGAAGGAAGATTGAAGGGGAAAGGAGATGGAGAAGGAAGGAAGATGAAGGGGATAGGAAGGAGAGAGAGATTGAAGGGGAAGGGATGGAGATGGAAATGGAAGGAAGGAAGGAAGGAAGATTGAAGGGGAAAGGAAGGAGATGGACAAGGAAGGAGATTGAAGGGGAAGGAAGGAGAGATTGAAGGGGAAGGGATGGAGATGGAAAGAAGGAAGATTGAAGGGGAAAGGAGATGGAGAAGGAAGGAAGATGAAGGGGATAGGAAGGAGAGAGAGATTGAAGGGGAAGGGATGGAGATGGAAATGGAAGGAAGGAAGGAAGGAAGATTGAAGGGGAAAGGAAGGAGATGGACAAGGAAGGAGATTGAAGGGGGAAGGAAGGTAGGAGAGAGATTGAAGGGGAAGGGATGGAGATGGGAGGAACGAAGATTGAAGGGGAAAGGAGATGGAGAAGGAAGGAAGATGAAGGGGAAAGGAAGGAGAGAGAGATTGAAGGGGAAGGGATGGAGATGGAAATGGAAGGAAGGAAGGAAGGAAGGAAGATTGAAGGGGAAAGGAAGGAGATGGACAAGGAAGGAGATTGAACGGGGAAGGAAGGAAGGAAGATTGAAGGGGAAAGGAAGGAGATGGACAAGGAAGGAGATTGAAGGGGGAAGGAAGGAGAGATTGACGGGGAAGGGATGGAGATGGAAAGAAGGAAGATTGAAGGGGAAAGGAAGGAGATGGACAAGGAAGGAGATTGAAGGGGGAAGGAAAAAGAGAGAGATTGAAGGGGAAGGGATGGAGATGGAAAGAAGGAAGATTGAAGGGGAAAGGAGATGGAGAAGGAAGGAAGATTGAAGGGGAAAGGAAGGAGAGAGAGATTGAAGGGGAAGGGATGGAGATGGAGATGGAAATGGAAGGAAGGAAGGAAGATTGAAGGGGAAAGGAAAGAGATGGACAAGGGAGGAGATTGAAGGGGGAAGGAAGGAAGGAGAGAGATTGAAGGGGAAGGGATGGAGATGGGAGGAAGGAAGATTGAAGGGGAAAGGAGATGGAGAAGGAAGGAAGATGAAGGGGATAGGAAGGAGAGAGAGATTGAAGGGGAAGGGATGGAGATGGAAATGGAAGGAAGGAAGGAAGGAAGATTGAAGGGGAAAGGAAGGAGATGGACAAGGAAGGAGATTGAAGGGGGAAGGAAGGAGAGATTGACGGGGAAGGGATGGAGATGGAAAGAAGGAAGATTGAAGGGGAAAGGAAGGAGATGGACAAGGAAGGAGATTGAAGGGGGAAGGAAGGAGAGAGAGATTGAAGGGGAAGGGATGGAGATGGAAAGAAGGAAGATTGAAGGGGAAAGGAGATGGAGAAGGAAGGAAGATTGAAGGGGAAAGGAAGGAGAGAGAGATTGAAGGGGAAGGGATGGAGATGGAGATGGAAATGGAAGGAAGGAAGGAAGATTGAAGGGGAAAGGAAAGAGATGGACAAGGGAGGAGATTGAAGGGGGAAGGAAGGAAAGAGAGAGATTGAAGGGGAAGGGATGGAGATGGGAGGAAGGAAGATTGAAGGGGAAAGGAGATGGAGAAGGAAGGAAGATGAAGGGGATAGGAAGGAGAGAGAGATTGAAGGGGAAGGGATGGAGATGGAAATGGAAGGAAGGAAGGAAGGAAGATTGAAGGGGAAAGGAAGGAGATGGACAAGGAAGGAGATTGAACGGTGAAGGAAGGAAGGAAGATTGAAGGGGAAAGGAAGGAGATGGACAAGGAAGGAGATTGAAGGGGAAGGAAGGAGAGATTGAAGGGGAAGGGATGGAGATGGAAAGAAGGAAGATTGAAGGGGAAAGGAGATGGAGAAGGAAGGAAGATGAAGGGGATAGGAAGGAGAGAGAGATTGAAGGGGAAGGGATGGAGATGGAAATGGAAGGAAGGAAGGAAGGAAGATTGAAGGGGAAAGGAAGGAGATGGACAAGGAAGGAGATTGAAGGGGGAAGGAAGGTAGGAGAGAGATTGAAGGGGAAGGGATGGAGATGGGAGGAACGAAGATTGAAGGGGAAAGGAGATGGAGAAGGAAGGAAGATGAAGGGGAAAGGAAGGAGAGAGAGATTGAAGGGGAAGGGATGGAGATGGAAATGGAAGGAAGGAAGGAAGGAAGGAGATTGAAGGGGAAAGGAAGGAGATGGACAAGGAAGGAGATTGAACGGGGAAGGAAGGAAGGGAAGATTGAAGGGGAAAGGAGATGGAGAAGGAAGGAAGATGAAGGGGAAGGAAGGAGAGAGAGATTGAAGGGGAAGGGATGGAGATGGAAGGAAGGAAGATTGAAGGGAAAGGAAGGAGATGGACAAGGAAGGAGATTGAAGGGGAAGGAAGGAAGGAGAGAGAGATTGAAGGGGAAGAGATGGAAGGAAGGAAGATTGGAGGGGGAAGGAAGGAAGGAAGGAAGATTGAAGGGGAAAGGAAGGAGATGGACAAGGAAGGAGATTGAAGGGGGAAGGAAGGAAGGAGAGAGAGATTGAAGGGGGAAGGAAGGAAGGAAGGAAGGAGATTGAAGGGGGAAGGAAGGAAGGAAGGAGAGAGAGATTGAAGGGGAAGGGATGGAGATGGAGATGGAGATGGAAATGGAAGGAAGTAAGGAAGATTGAAGGGGAAAGGAAGGAGATGGACAAGGAAGGAGATTCAATGGGGAAGGAAGGAAGGAGATTGAAGGGGGAAGAAAGGAAGGAAGGAGAGAGAGATTGAAGGGGAACGGATGGAGATGGAAATGGAAGGAAGGACGGAAGATTGAAGGGGAATGGAAGGAGATGGACAAGGAAGGAGATTGAAATGGGAAGGAAGGATGGAGAGAGAGATTGAAGGGGAAGGATGGAGATGGAAATTGAAGGAAGGAAGGAAGGGAGATTGAAGGGGAAGGAAGGAGATGGACAAGGAAGGAGATTGAAGGGGGAAGGAAGGAGAGAGAGATTGAAGGGGAAGGGATGGAGATGGAAAGAAGGAAGATTGAAGGGGAAAGGAGATGGAGAAGGAAGGAAGATTGAAGGGGAAAGGAAGGAGAGAGAGATTGAAGGGGAAGGGATGGAGATGGAGATGGAAATGGAAGGAAGGAAGGAAGATTGAAGGGGAAAGGAAAGAGATGGACAAGGAGGAGATTGAAGGGGGAAGGAAGGAAGGAGAGAGAGATTGAAGGGGAACGGATGGAGATGGGAGGAAGGAAGATTGAAGGGGAAAGGAGATGGAGAAGGAAGGAAGATGAAGGGGGAAAGGAAGGAGATGGACAAGGAAGGAGATTGAACGGTGAAGGAAGGAAGGAAGGAAGATTGAAGGGAAAGGAAGGAGATGGACAAGGAAGGAGATTGAACGGTGAAGGAAGGAAGGAGAGAGAGATTGAAGGGGAAGGGATGGAGATGGAAGGAAGGAAGACTGAAGGGGAAAGGAGATGGAGAAGGAAGGAAGATGAAGGGGAAAGGAAGGAGATGGACAAGGAAGAAGATTGAAGTGGAAGGAAGGAAGGAAGGAAGGAGATTGAAGGGGGAAGGAAGAAGATGGAGAAGGAAGGAGATTGAAGGGGGAAGGAAGGAAGGAAGGTGGAAGGAAAGAAGGAAGGAGAGAGAGAGATTGAAGGGGAAGGAATGGAGATGGAGATGGAAGGAAGGAAGACTGAAGGGGAAAGGAAGGAGATGGACAAGGAAGGAGATAAAAAGGGGGAAGGAAGGAAGGAAGGAAGGAAGGAGAGAGAGATTGAAGGGGAAGGGATGGAGATGAAAGGAAGGAAGATTGTAGGGGAAAGGAGATGGGGAAGGAAGGAAGATGAAGGGGAAAGGAGATGGAGAAGGAAGGAAGATGAAGGGGAAAGGAAGGAGATGGAGAAGGAAGGAGATTGAAGGGGGAAGGAAGGAAGGAAGGAAAGAAAGAAGGAAGGAGAGATAGATTGAAGGGGAAGGGATGGAGATGGAAATGGAAGGAAGGAAGGAAGGAAGATTGACGGGGAAAGGAAGGAGATGGACAAGGAAGGAGATTGAAGGGGGAAGGAGATGGAGAAGGAAGGAAGATGAAGGGGAAAGGAAGGAGAGAGAGATTGAAGGGGAAGGGATGGAGATGGAGATGGAAATGGAAGGAAGGAAGGAAGGAAGATTGAAGGGGAAAGGAGGGAGATGGACAAGGAAGGAGATTGAAGGGGGAAGGAAGGAAGGAAGATTGAAGGGGGAAGGAAGGAGATGGACAAGGAAGGAGATTGAAGGGGGAAGGAAGGAGAGAGAGATTGAAGGGGAAGGGATGGAGATGGGAGGAAGGAAGATTGAAGGGGAAAGGAGATGGAGAAGGAAGGAAGATGAAGGGGAAAGGAAGGAGAGAGAGATTGAAGGGGAAGAGATGGAAGGAAGGAAAATTGGAGAGGAAGGAAGGAAGGAAGGAAGATTGAAGGGGAAAGGAAGGAGATGGACAAGGAAGGAGATAGAAGGGGGAAGGAAGGAGATGGACAAGGAAAAAGATTGAAGGGGGAAGGAAGGAAGGAGAAAGAGATTGAAGGGGAAGGGATGGAGATGGAAGGAAGATGAAGGGGAAAGGAAAGAGAGAGAAATGAAGGGGAAAGGATGGAGATGGAAATGGAAGGAAGGAAGGAAAGAAGATTGAAGGGGAAAGGAAGGAGATGGACAAAAAAGGAGATTGAAGGGGGAAGGAAGGAAGGAAGGAGATTGAAGGGGGGAAGGAAGGAAGGAAGGAGAGAGAGATTGAAGGGGAAAGGATGGAGATTGAGATGGAAGGAAGGAAGGAAGATTGAAGGGGGAAGGAAGGAAGGAAGGAGATTGAAGGGGGAAGGAAGGAAGGAAGAAGAGAGAGATGAAGGGAAAGGGATGGAGATGGAGATGGAAGGAAGGAAGGACGATTGAAGGGGAAAGGAAGAAGATGGAGAAGGAAGGAGATTGAAGGGGGAAGAAAGGAAGGAGAGAGAGATTGAAGGGGAAGGGATGGAGATGGAAGGAAGGAAGACTGAAGGGGAAAGGAGATGGAGAAGGAAGGAAGATGAAGGGGAAAGGAAGGAGATGGACAAGGAAGAAGATGAAGTGGGAAGGAAGGAAGGAAGGAAGGAGATTGAAGGGGGGAAGGAAGGAAGGAAGGAGAGAGAGATTGAAGGGGAAAGGATGGAGATTGAGATGGAAGGAAGGAAGGAAGATTGAAGGGGGAAGGAAGGAAGGAAGGAGATTGAAGGGGGAAGGAAGGAAGGAAGGAGAGAGAGATTGAAGGGAAAGGGATGGAGATGGAGATGGAAGGAAGGAAGGACGATTGAAGGGGAAAGGAAGGAGATGGACAAGGAAGGAGATTGAACGGGGAAGGAAGGAAGGAAGATGAAGGGGAAAGGAAGGAGATGGACAAGGAAGGAGATTGAAGGGGGAAGGAAGGAGAGATTGACGGGGAAGGGATGAGATGGAAAGAAGGAAGATTGAAGGGGAAAGGAAGGAGATGGACAAGGAAGGAGATTGAAGGGGGAAGGAAAAGAGAGAGATTGAAGGGGAAGGATGGAGATGGAAAGAAGGAAGATTGAAGGGGAAAGGAGATGGAGAAGGAAGGAAGATTGAAGGGGAAAGGAAGGAGAGAGAGATTGAAGGGAAGGATGGAGATGGAGATGGAATGAAGGAAGGAAGGAAGATTGAAGGGGAAAGGAAAGAGAGGACAAGGGAGGAGATTGAAGGGGGAAGGAAGGAAGGAGAGAGATTGAAGGGGAAGGGATGGAGATGGAGGAAGGAAGATTGAAGGGGAAAGGAGATGGAGAAGGAAGGAAGATGAATGGGATAGGAAGGAGAGAGAGATTGAAGGGGAAGGGATGGAGATGGAATGGAAGGAAGGAAGGAAGGAAGATTGAAGGGGAAAGGAAGGAGATGGACAAGGAAGGAGATTGAAGGGGGAAGGAAGGAGAGATTGACGGGGAAGGGAATGAGATGGAAAGAAGGAAGATGAAGGGAAAGAAGAGATGGACAAGGAAGGAGATTGAAAGGGGAAGGAAGGAGAGAGATTGAAGGGGAAGGGATGGAGATGGAAAGAGGAAGATTGAAGGGGAAAGGAGATGGAGAAGAGGAAGATGAAGGGAAAGGAAGGAGAGAGCTTGAAAGGGGAAGGGATGGAGATGGAGATGGAATGGAAGGAGGAAGGAAGATTGAAGGGGACAAGGAAAGAGATGGACAAGGAGGAGATTAAGGTGGAGGAAGGAAAGAGAGAATGAAGATGGAAGGGATGGAAGGGAGAAGGAAGATTGAAGGGGAAAGGAAGAGGAGAAGGAAGAAGATGAAGGGGATAGGAAGGAGAGAGAGATTGAAGGGGAAGGGATGGAGATGGAATTGAAGGAGGAAGGAAGGGAAGATGAGGGGAAAGGAAGGAAGATGACAAGGGAAGGAGATTGAACGGGTGAAGGAAGGACGGAAGATTGAAGGGGAAAGGAAGGAGATGGACAAGGAAGGAGATGAAGGGAAGGAAGGAGAGGATTGAAGGGGAAGGGATGGAGAAGGAAGAAGGAAGATTGAAGGGAAGGAAGGAGATGGAGAAGGAAGGAAGATGAAGGGGGATAGGAAGGAGAGAGAAGATTGAAGGGGAAGGGATGGAGATGGAATGGAAGGAGGAAGAAGGAAGATTGGAGGGGAAAGGAGGAGATGGACATGGAAGGAGATGAAGGGGGAAGGAAGGTAGGAGAGAGATTGAAGGGGAAGGGATGGAGATGGAGAGGAACGAAGATTGAAGGGGAAAGGAAGATGGAGAGGAATGAAGATGAAGGGGAAAGGAGGAAAGGAGATGGAGAAGGAAGGAAGATGAAGGGGAAAGGAAGGAGAGAGAGATTGAAGGGGAAGGGATGGAGATGGAAATGGAAGGAAGGAAGGAAGGAAGGAAGATTGAAGGGGAAAGGAAGGAGATGGACAAGGAAGGAGATTGAACGGGGAAGGAAGGAAGGAAGATTGAAGGGGAAAGGAAGGAGATGGACAAGGAAGGAGATTGAAGGGGGAAGGAAGGAGAGATTGACGGGGAAGGGATGGAGATGGAAAGAAGGAAGATTGAAGGGGAAAGGAAGGAGATGGACAAGGAAGGAGATTGAAGGGGGAAGGAAAAAGAGAGAGATTGAAGGGGAAGGGATGGAGATGGAAAGAAGGAAGATTGAAGGGGAAAGGAGATGGAGAAGGAAGGAAGATTGAAGGGGAAAGGAAGGAGAGAGAGATTGAAGGGGAAGGGATGGAGATGGAGATGGAAATGGAAGGAAGGAAGGAAGATTGAAGGGGAAAGGAAAGAGATGGACAAGGGAGGAGATTGAAGGGGGAAGGAAGGAAGGAGAGAGATTGAAGGGGAAGGGATGGAGATGGGAGGAAGGAAGATTGAAGGGGAAAGGAGATGGAGAAGGAAGGAAGATGAAGGGGATAGGAAGGAGAGAGAGATTGAAGGGGAAGGGATGGAGATGGAAATGGAAGGAAGGAAGGAAGGAAGATTGAAGGGGAAAGGAAGGAGATGGACAAGGAAGGAGATTGAAGGGGGAAGGAAGGAGAGATTGACGGGGAAGGGATGGAGATGGAAAGAAGGAAGATTGAAGGGGAAAGGAAGGAGATGGACAAGGAAGGAGATTGAAGGGGGAAGGAAGGAGAGAGAGATTGAAGGGGAAGGGATGGAGATGGAAAGAAGGAAGATTGAAGGGGAAAGGAGATGGAGAAGGAAGGAAGATTGAAGGGGAAAGGAAGGAGAGAGAGATTGAAGGGGAAGGGATGGAGATGGAGATGGAAATGGAAGGAAGGAAGGAAGATTGAAGGGGAAAGGAAAGAGATGGACAAGGGAGGAGATTGAAGGGGGAAGGAAGGAAAGAGAGAGATTGAAGGGGAAGGGATGGAGATGGGAGGAAGGAAGATTGAAGAGGAAAGGAGATGGAGAAGGAAGGAAGATGAAGGGGATAGGAAGGAGAGAGAGATTGAAGGGGAAGGGATGGAGATGGAAATGGAAGGAAGGAAGGAAGGAAGATTGAAGGGGAAAGGAAGGAGATGGACAAGGAAGGAGATTGAACGGTGAAGGAAGGAAGGAAGATTGAAGGGGAAAGGAAGGAGATGGACAAGGAAGGAGATTGAAGGGGAAGGAAGGAGAGATTGAAGGGGAAGGGATGGAGATGGAAAGAAGGAAGATTGAAGGGGAAAGGAGATGGAGAAGGAAGGAAGATGAAGGGGATAGGAAGGAGAGAGAGATTGAAGGGGAAGGGATGGAGATGGAAATGGAAGGAAGGAAGGAAGGAAGATTGAAGGGGAAAGGAAGGAGATGGACAAGGAAGGAGATTGAAGGGGGAAGGAAGGTAGGAGAGAGATTGAAGGGGAAGGGATGGAGATGGGAGGAACGAAGATTGAAGGGGAAAGGAGATGGAGAAGGAAGGAAGATGAAGGGGAAAGGAAGGAGAGAGAGATTGAAGGGGAAGGGATGGAGATGGAAATGGAAGGAAGGAAGGAAGGAAGGAAGATTGAAGGGGAAAGGAAGGAGATGGACAAGGAAGGAGATTGAACGGGGAAGGAAGGAAGGAAGATTGAAGGGGAAAGGAGATGGAGAAGGAAGGAAGATGAAGGGGAAAGGAAGGAGAGAGAGATTGAAGGGGAAGGGATGGAGATGGAAGGAAGGAAGATTGAAGGGGAAAGGAAGGAGATGGACAAGGAAGGAGATTGAAGGGGGAAGGAAGGAAGGAGAGAGAGATTGAAGGGGAAGAGATGGAAGGAAGGAAGATTGGAGGGGAAGGAAGGAAGGAAGGAAGATTGAAGGGGAAAGGAAGGAGATGGACAAGGAAGGAGATTGAAGGGGGAAGGAAGGAAGGAGAGAGAGATTGAAGGGGGAAGGAAGGAAGGAAGGAAGGAGATTGAAGGGGGAAGGAAGGAAGGAAGGAGAGAGAGATTGAAGGGGAAGGGATGGAGATGGAGATGGAAATGGAAGGAAGGAAGGAAGATTGAAGGGGAAAGGAAGGAGATGGACAAGGAAGGAGATTCAATGGGGAAGGAAGGAAGGAGATTGAAGGGGGAAGAAAGGAAGGAAGGAGAGAGAGATTGAAGGGGAACGGATGGAGATGGAAATGGAAGGAAGGACGGAAGATTGAAGGGGAATGGAAGGAGATGGACAAGGAAGGAGATTGAAATGGGAAGGAAGGATGGAGAGAGAGATTGAAGGGGAAGGGATGGAGATGGGAGGAAGGAAGATTGAAGGGGAAAGGAGATGGAGAAGGAAGGAATATGAAGGGGAAAGGAAGGAGAGAGAGATTGAAGGGGAAGGGATGGAGATGGAAATTGAAGGAAGGAAGGAAGGGAGATTGAAGGGGAAAGGAAGGAGATGGACAAGGAAGGAGATTGAAGGGGGAAGGAAGGAGAGAGAGATTGAAGGGGAAGGGATGGAGATGGAAAGAAGGAAGATTGAAGGGGAAAGGAGATGGAGAAGGAAGGAAGATTGAAGGGGAAAGGAAGGAGAGAGAGATTGAAGGGGAAGGGATGGAGATGGAGATGGAAATGGAAGGAAGGAAGGAAGATTGAAGGGGAAAGGAAAGAGATGGACAAGGGAGGAGATTGAAGGGGGAAGGAAGGAAGGAGAGAGAGATTGAAGGGGAACGGATGGAGATGGGAGGAAGGAAGATTGAAGGGGAAAGGAGATGGAGAAGGAAGGAAGATGAAGGGGAAAGGAAGGAGATGGACAAGGAAGGAGATTGAACGGTGAAGGAAGGAAGGAAGGAAGATTGAAGGGGAAAGGAAGGAGATGGACAAGGAAGGAGATTGAACGGTGAAGGAAGGAAGGAGAGAGAGATTGAAGGGGAAGGGATGGAGATGGAAGGAAGGAAGACTGAAGGGGAAAGGAGATGGAGAAGGAAGGAAGATGAAGGGGAAAGGAAGGAGATGGACAAGGAAGAAGATTGAAGTGGGAAGGAAGGAAGGAAGGAAGGAGATTGAAGGGGGAAGGAAGAAGATGGAGAAGGAAGGAGATTGAAGGGGGAAGGAAGGAAGGAAGGTGGAAGGAAAGAAGGAAGGAGAGAGAGAGATTGAAGGGGAAGGAATGGAGATGGAGATGGAAGGAAGGAAGACTGAAGGGGAAAGGAAGGAGATGGACAAGGAAGGAGATAAAAAGGGGGAAGGAAGGAAGGAAGGAAGGAAGGAGAGAGAGATTGAAGGGGAAGGGATGGAGATGAAAGGAAGGAAGATTGTAGGGGAAAGGAGATGGGGAAGGAAGGAAGATGAAGGGGAAAGGAGATGGAGAAGGAAGGAAGATGAAGGGGAAAGGAAGGAGATGGAGAAGGAAGGAGATTGAAGGGGGAAGGAAGGAAGGAAGGAAAGAAAGAAGGAAGGAGAGATAGATTGAAGGGGAAGGGATGGAGATGGAAATGGAAGGAAGGAAGGAAGGAAGATTGACGGGGAAAGGAAGGAGATGGACAAGGAAGGAGATTGAAGGGGGAAGGAGATGGAGAAGGAAGGAAGATGAAGGGGAAAGGAAGGAGAGAGAGATTGAAGGGGAAGGGATGGAGATGGAGATGGAAATGGAAGGAAGGAAGGAAGGAAGATTGAAGGGGAAAGGAGGGAGATGGACAAGGAAGGAGATTGAAGGGGGAAGGAAGGAAGGAAGATTGAAGGGGAAAGGAAGGAGATGGACAAGGAAGGAGATTGAAGGGGGAAGGAAGGAGAGAGAGATTGAAGGGGAAGGGATGGAGATGGGAGGAAGGAAGATTGAAGGGGAAAGGAGATGGAGAAGGAAGGAAGATGAAGGGGAAAGGAAGGAGAGAGAGATTGAAGGGGAAGAGATGGAAGGAAGGAAAATTGGAGGGGAAGGAAGGAAGGAAGGAAGATTGAAGGGGAAAGGAAGGAGATGGACAAGGAAGGAGATTGAAGGGGGAAGGAAGGAAGGAAGGAAAGAAAGAAGGAAGGAGAGAGAGATTGAAGGGGAAGGGATGGAGATGGAAATGGAAGGAAGGAAGGAAGATTGACGGGGAAAGGAAGGAGATGGACAAGGAAGGAGATTGAAGGGGAAGGAGATGGAGAAGGAAGGAAGATGAAGGGGAAAGGAAGGAGAGAGAGATTGAAGGGGAAGTGATGGAGATGGAGATGGAAATGGAAGGAAGGAAGATTGAAGGGGAAAGGAAAGAGATGGACAAGAAAGGAGATTGAAGGGGGAAGGAAGGTAGGAGAGAGAGTGAAGGGGAAGGGATGGAGATGGGAGGAAGGAAGATTGAAGGGGAAAGGAGATGGAGAAGGAAGGAAGATGAAGGGGAAAGGAAGGAGAGAGAGATTGAAGGGGAAGGGATGGAGATGGAAATGGAAGGAAGGAAGGAAGGAAGATTGAAGGGGAAAGGAAGGAGATGGACAAGGAAGGAGATTGAACGGGGAAGGAAGGAAGGAAGATTGAAGGGGAAAGGAAGGAGATGGACAAGGAAGGAGATTGAAGGGGGAAGGAAGGGGAGATTGACGGGGAAGGGATGGAGATGGAAAGAAGGAAGATTGAAGGGGAAAGGAGATGGAGAAGGAAGGAAGATGAAGGGGAAAGGAAGGAGATGGACAAGGAAGGAGATAGAAGGGGGAAGGAAGGAGATGGACAAGGAAAAAGATTGAAGGGGGAAGGAAGGAAGGAGAAAGAGATTGAAGGGGAAGGGATGGAGATGGAAGGAAGATGAAGGGGAAAGGAAAGAGAGAGAAATTGAAGGGGAAAGGATGGAGATGGAAATGGAAGGAAGGAAGGAAAGAAGATTGAAGGGGAAAGGAAGGAGATGGACAAAAAAGGAGATTGAAGGGGGGAAGGAAGGAAGGAAGGAGAGAGAGATTGAAGGGGAAAGGATGGAGATTGAGATGGAAGGAAGGAAGGAAGATTGAAGGGGGAAGGAAGGAAGGAAGGAGATTGAAGGGGGAAGGAAGGAAGGAAGGAGAGAGAGATTGAAGGGAAAGGGATGGAGATGGAGATGGAAGGAAGGAAGGACGATTGAAGGGGAAAGGAAGAAGATGGAGAAGGAAGGAGATTGAAGGGGGAAGAAAGGAAGGAGAGAGAGATTGAAGGGGAAGGGATGGAGATGGAAGGAAGGAAGACTGAAGGGGAAAGGAGATGGAGAAGGAAGGAAGATGAAGGGGAAAGGAAGGAGATGGACAAGGAAGAAGATTGAAGTGGGAAGGAAGGAAGGAAGGAAGGAGATTGAAGGGGGAAGGAAGAAGATGGAGAAGGAAGGAGATTGAAGGGGGAAGGAAGGAAGGAAGGTGGAAGGAAAGAAGGAAGGAGAGAGAGAGATTGAAGGGGAAGGAATGGAGATGGAGATGGAAGGAAGGAAGACTGAAGGGGAAAGGAAGGAGATGGACAAGGAAGGAGATAAAAAGGGGGAAGGAAGGAAGGAAGGAAGGAAGGAGAGAGAGATTGAAGGGGAAGGGATGGAGATGAAAGGAAGGAAGATTGTAGGGGAAAGGAGATGGGGAAGGAAGGAAGATGAAGGGGAAAGGAGATGGAGAAGGAAGGAAGATGAAGGGGAAAGGAAGGAGATGGAGAAGGAAGGAGATTGAAGGGGGAAGGAAGGAAGGAAGGAAAGAAAGAAGGAAGGAGAGATAGATTGAAGGGGAAGGGATGGAGATGGAAATGGAAGGAAGGAAGGAAGGAAGATTGACGGGGAAAGGAAGGAGATGGACAAGGAAGGAGATTGAAGGGGGAAGGAGATGGAGAAGGAAGGAAGATGAAGGGGAAAGGAAGGAGAGAGAGATTGAAGGGGAAGGGATGGAGATGGAGATGGAAATGGAAGGAAGGAAGGAAGGAAGATTGAAGGGGAAAGGAGGGAGATGGACAAGGAAGGAGATTGAAGGGGGAAGGAAGGAAGGAAGATTGAAGGGGAAAGGAAGGAGATGGACAAGGAAGGAGATTGAAGGGGGAAGGAAGGAGAGAGAGATTGAAGGGGAAGGGATGGAGATGGGAGGAAGGAAGATTGAAGGGGAAAGGAGATGGAGAAGGAAGGAAGAGGAAGGGGAAAGGAAGGAGAGAGAGATTGAAGGGGAAGAGATGGAAGGAAGGAAAATTGGAGGGGAAGGAAGGAAGGAAGGAAGATTGAAGGGGAAAGGAAGGAGATGGACAAGGAAGGAGATTGAAGGGGGAAGGAAGGAAGGAAGGAAAGAAAGAAGGAAGGAGAGAGAGATTGAAGGGGAAGGGATGGAGATGGAAATGGAAGGAAGGAAGGAAGATTGACGGGGAAAGGAAGGAGATGGACAAAAAAGGAGATTGAAGGGGGGAAGGAAGGAAGGAAGGAGAGAGAGATTGAAGGGGAAAGGATGGAGATTGAGATGGAAGGAAGGAAGGAAGATTGAAGGGGAAGGAAGGAAGGAAGGAGATTGAAGGGGGGAAGGAAGGAAGGAAGGAGAGAGAGATTGAAGGGAAAGGGATGGAGATGGAGATGGAAGGAAGGAAGGACGATTGAAGGGGAAAGGAAGAAGATGGAGAAGGAAGGAGATTGAAGGGGGAAGAAAGGAAGGAGAGAGAGATTGAAGGGGAAGGGATGGAGATGGAAGGAAGGAAGACTGAAGGGGAAAGGAGATGGAGAAGGAAGGAAGATGAAGGGGAAAGGAAGGAGATGGACAAGGAAGAAGATTGAAGTGGGAAGGAAGGAAGGAAGGAAGGAGATTGAAGGGGGAAGGAAGAAGATGGAGAAGGAAGGAGATTGAAGGGGGAAGGAAGGAAGGAAGGTGGAAGGAAAGAAGGAAGGAGAGAGAGAGATTGAAGGGGAAGGAATGGAGATGGAGATGGAAGGAAGGAAGACTGAAGGGGAAAGGAAGGAGATGGACAAGGAAGGAGATAAAAAGGGGGAAGGAAGGAAGGAAGGAAGGAAGGAGAGAGAGATTGAAGGGGAAGGGATGGAGATGAAAGGAAGGAAGATTGTAGGGGAAAGGAGATGGGGAAGGAAGGAAGATGAAGGGGAAAGGAGATGGAGAAGGAAGGAAGATGAAGGGGAAAGGAAGGAGATGGAGAAGGAAGGAGATTGAAGGGGGAAGGAAGGAAGGAAGGAAAGAAAGAAGGAAGGAGAGATAGATTGAAGGGGAAGGGATGGAGATGGAAATGGAAGGAAGGAAGGAAGGAAGATTGACGGGGAAAGGAAGGAGATGGACAAGGAAGGAGATTGAAGGGGGAAGGAGATGGAGAAGGAAGGAAGATGAAGGGGAAAGGAAGGAGAGAGAGATTGAAGGGGAAGGGATGGAGATGGAGATGGAAATGGAAGGAAGGAAGGAAGGAAGATTGAAGGGGAAAGGAGGGAGATGGACAAGGAAGGAGATTGAAGGGGGAAGGAAGGAAGGAAGATTGAAGGGGAAAGGAAGGAGATGGACAAGGAAGGAGATTGAAGGGGGAAGGAAGGAGAGAGAGATTGAAGGGGAAGGGATGGAGATGGGAGGAAGGAAGATTGAAGGGGAAAGGAGATGGAGAAGGAAGGAAGATGAAGGGGAAAGGAAGGAGAGAGAGATTGAAGGGGAAGAGATGGAAGGAAGGAAAATTGGAGGGGAAGGAAGGAAGGAAGGAAGATTGAAGGGGAAAGGAAGGAGATGGACAAGGAAGGAGATTGAAGGGGGAAGGAAGGAAGGAAGGAAAGAAAGAAGGAAGGAGAGAGAGATTGAAGGGGAAGGGATGGAGATGGAAATGGAAGGAAGGAAGGAAGATTGACGGGGAAAGGAAGGAGATGGACAAGGAAGGAGATTGAAGGGGGAAGGAGATGGAGAAGGAAGGAAGATGAAGGGGAAAGGAAGGAGAGAGAGATTGAAGGGGAAGTGATGGAGATGGAGATGGAAATGGAAGGAAGGAAGGAAGGAAGATTGAAGGGGAAAGGAAGGAGATGGACAAGGAAGGAGTTTGAACGGGGAAGGAAGGAAGGAAGATTTAAGGGGAAAGGAAGGAGATGGACAAGGAAGGAGATTGAAGGGGGAAGGAAGGAGAGATTGAAGGGGAAGGGATGGAGATGGAAGGAAGGAAGATTGAAGGGGAAAGGAAGGAGATGGACAAGGAAGGAGATTGAAGGGGGAAGGAAGGAGAGAGAGATTGAAGGGGAAGGGATGGAGATGGAAAGAAGGAAGATTGAAGGGGAAAGGAGATGGAGAAGGAAGGAAGATTGAAGGGGAAAGGAAGGAGAGAGAGATTGAAGGGGAAGGGATGGAGATGGAGATGGAAATGGAAGGAAGGAAGGAATATTGAAGGGGAAAGGAAAGAGATGGACAAGGGAGGAGATTGAAGGGGGAAGGAAGGAAAGAGAGAGATTGAAGGGGAAGGGATGGAGATGGGAGGAAGGAAGATTGAAGGGGAAAGGAGATGGAGAAGGAAGGAAGATGAAGGGGAAAGGAAGGAGAGAGAGATTGAAGGGGAAGGGATGGAGATGGAAATGGAAGGAAGGAAGGAAGATTGAAGGGGAAAGGAAGGAGATGGACAAGATAGGAGATTGAACGGTGAAGGAAGGAAGGAAGATTGAAGGGGAAAGGAAGGAGATGGACAAGGAAGGAGATTGAAGGGGAAGGAAGGAGAGATTGAAGGGGAAGGGATGGAGATGGAAAGAAGGAAGATTGAAGGGGAAAGGAGATGGAGAAGGAAGGAAGATGAAGGGGAAAGGAAGGAGAGAGAGATTGAAGGGGAAGGGATGGAGATGGAAATGGAAGGAAGGAAGGAAGGAAGATTGAAGGGGAAAGGAAGGAGATGGACAAGGAAGGAGATTGAAGGGGGAAGGAAGGTAGGAGAGAGATTGAAGGGGAAGGGATGGAGATGGGAGGAAGGAAGATTGAAGGGGAAAGGAGATGGAGAAGGAAGGAAGATGAAGGGGAAAGGAAGGAGAGAGAGATTGAAGGGGAAGGGATGGAGATGGAAATGGAAGGAAGGAAGGAAGGAAGGAAGATTGAAGGGGAAAGGAAGGAGATGGACAAGGAAGGAGATTGAACGGGGAAGGAAGGAAGGAAGATTGAAGGGGAAAGGAGATGGAGAAGGAAGGAAGATGAAGGGGAAAGGAAGGAGAGAGAGATTGAAGGGGAAGGGATGGAGATGGAAGGAAGGAAGATTGAAGGGGAAAGGAAGGAGATGGACAAGGAAGAAGATTGAAGTGGGAAGGAAGGAAGGAAGGAAGGAAGGAGATTGAAGGGGGAAGGAAGAAGATGGAGAAGGAAGGAGATTGAAGGGGGAAGGAAGGAAGGAAGGTGGAAGGAAAGAAGGAAGGAGAGAGAGAGATTGAAGGGGAAGGAATGGAGATGGAGATGGAAGGAAGGAAGACTGAAGGGGAAAGGAAGGAGATGGACAAGGAAGGAGATAAAAAGGGGGAAGGAAGGAAGGAAGAAAGGAAGGAGAGAGAGATTGAAGGGGAAGGGATGGAGATGAAAGGAAGGAAGATTGTAGGGGAAAGGAGATGGGGAAGGAGGAAGATGAAGGGGAAACGAGATGGAGAAGGAAGGAAGATGAAGGGGAAAGGAAGGAGATGGAGAAGGAAGGAGATTGAAGGGGGAAGGAAGGAAGGAAGGAAAGAAAGAAGGAAGGAGAGAGAGATTGAAGGGGAAGGGATGGAGATGGAAATGGAAGGAAGGAAGGAAGGAAGATTGACGGGGAAAGGAAGGAGATGGACAAGGAAGGAGATTGAAGGGGGAAGGAGATGGAGAAGGAAGGAAGATGAAGGGGAAAGGAAGGAGAGAGAGATTGAAGGGGAAGGGATGGAGATGGAGATGGAAATGGAAGGAAGGAAGGAAGGAAGATTGAAGGGGAAAGGAGGGAGATGGACAAGGAAGGAGATTGAAGGGGGAAGGAAGGAAGGAAGATTGAAGGGGAAAGGAAGGAGATGGACAAGGAAGGAGATTGAAGGGGGAAGGAAGCAGAGAGAGATTGAAGGGGAAGGGATGGAGATGGGAGGAAGGAAGATTGAAGGGGAAAGGATATGGAGAAGGAAGGAAGATGAAGGGGAAAGGAAGGAGAGAGAGATTGAAGGGGAAGAGATGGAAGGAAGGACAATTGGAGGGGAAGGAAGGAAGGAAGGAAGATTGAAGGGGAAAGGAAGGAGATGGACAAGGAAGGAGATCGAAGGGGGAAGGAAGGAGATGGACAAGGAAAAAGATTGAAGGGGGAAGGAAGGGAGGAGAAAGAGATTGAAGGGGAAGGGATGGAGATGGAAGGAAGATGAAGGGGAAAGGAAAGAGAGAGAAATTGAAGGGGAAAGGATGGAGATGGAAATGGAAGGAAGGAAGGAAAGAAGATTGAAGGGGAAAGGAAGGAGATGGACAAAAAAGGAGATTAAAGGGGGAAGGAAGGAAGGAAGGAGAGAGAGATTGAAGGGAAAGGGATGGAGATGGAGATGGAAGGAAGGAAGGACGATTGAAGGGGAAAGGAAGAAGATGGAGAAGGAAGGAGATTGAAGGGGGAAGAAAGGAAGGAGAGAGAGATTGAAGGGGAAGGGATGGAGATGGAAGGAAGGAAGACTGAAGGGGAAAGGAGATGGAGAAGGAAGGAAGATAAAGGGGAAAGGAAGGAGATGGACAAGGAAGAAGATTGAAGTGGGAAGGAAGGAAGGAAGGAAGGAAGGAGATTGAAGGGGGAAAAAAGAAGATGGAGAAGGAAGGAGATTGAAGGGGGAAGGAAGGAAGGAAGGTGGAAGGAAAGAAGGAAGGAGAGAGAGAGATTGAAGGGGAAGGAATGGAGATGGAGATGGAAGGAAGGAAGACTGAAGGGGAAAGGAAGGAGATGGACAAGGAAGGAGATAAAAAGGGGGAAGGAAGGAAGGAAGGAAGGAAGGAGAGAGAGATTGAAGGGGAAGGGATGGAGATGAAAGGAAGGAAGATTGTAGGGGAAAGGAGATGGGGAAGGAAGGAAGATGAAGGGGAAAGGAGATGGAGAAGGAAGGAAGATGAAGGGGAAAGGAAGGAGATGGAGAAGGAAGGAGATTGAAGGGGGAAGGAAGGAAGGAAGGAAAGAAAGAAGGAAGGAGAGATAGATTGAAGGGGAAGGGATGGAGATGGAAATGGAAGGAAGGAAGGAAGGAAGATTGACGGGGAAAGGAAGGAGATGGACAAGGAAGGAGATTGAAGGGGGAAGGAGATGGAGAAGGAAGGAAGATGAAGGGGAAAGGAAGGAGAGAGAGATTGAAGGGGAAGGGATGGAGATGGAGATGGAAATGGAAGGAAGGAAGGAAGGAAGATTGAAGGGGAAAGGAGGGAGATGGACAAGGAAGGAGATTGAAGGGGGAAGGAAGGAAGGAAGATTGAAGGGGAAAGGAAGGAGATGGACAAGGAAGGAGATTGAAGGGGGAAGGAAGGAGAGAGAGATTGAAGGGGAAGGGATGGAGATGGGAGGAAGGAAGATTGAAGGGGAAAGGAGATGGAGAAGGAAGGAAGATGAAGGGGAAAGGAAGGAGAGAGAGATTGAAGGGGAAGAGATGGAAGGAAGGAAAATTGGAGGGGAAGGAAGGAAGGAAGGAAGATTGAAGGGGAAAGGAAGGAGATGGACAAGGAAGGAGATTGAAGGGGGAAGGAAGGAAGGAAGGAAAGAAAGAAGGAAGGAGAGAGAGATTGAAGGGGAAGGGATGGAGATGGAAATGGAAGGAAGGAAGGAAGATTGACGGGGAAAGGAAGGAGATGGACAAGGAAGGAGATTGAAGGGGGAAGGAGATGGAGAAGGAAGGAAGATGAAGGGGAAAGGAAGGAGAGAGAGATTGAAGGGGAAGTGATGGAGATGGAGATGGAAATGGAAGGAAGGAAGATTGAAGGGGAAAGGAAAGAGATGGACAAGAAAGGAGATTGAAGGGGGAAGGAAGGTAGGAGAGAGAGTGAAGGGGAAGGGATGGAGATGGGAGGAAGGAAGATTGAAGGGGAAAGGAGATGGAGAAGGAAGGAAGATGAAGGGGAAAGGAAGGAGAGAGAGATTGAAGGGGAAGGGATGGAGATGGAAATGGAAGGAAGGAAGGAAGGAAGATTGAAGGGGAAAGGAAGGAGATGGACAAGGAAGGAGATTGAACGGGGAAGGAAGGAAGGAAGATTGAAGGGGAAAGGAAGGAGATGGACAAGGAAGGAGATTGAAGGGGGAAGGAAGGTAGGAGAGAGATTGAAGGGGAAGGGATGGAGATGGGAGGAAGGACGATTGAAGGGGAAAGGAAGAAGATGGAGAAGGAAGGAAGATGAAGGGGAAAGGAAGGAGAGAGAGATTGAAGGGGAAGGGATGGAGATGGAAATGGAAGGAAGGAAGGAAGATTGAAGGGGAAAGGAAGGAGATGGACAAGGAAGGAGATTGAACGGTGAAGGAAGGAAGGAAGATTGAAGGGGAAAGGAAGGAGATGGACAAGGAAGGAGATTGAAGGGGAAGGAAGGAGAGATTGAAGGGGAAGGGATGGAGATGGAAAGAAGGAAGATTGAAGGGGAAAGGAGATGGAGAAGGAAGGAAGATGAAGGGGAAAGGAAGGAGAGAGAGATTGAAGGGGAAGGGATGGAGATGGAAATGGAAGGAAGGAAGGAAGGAAGATTGAAGGGGAAAGGAAGGAGATGGACAAGGAAGGAGATTGAAGGGGGAAGGAAGGTAGGAGAGAGATTGAAGGGGAAGGGATGGAGATGGGAGGAAGGAAGATTGAAGGGGAAAGGAGATGGAGAAGGAAGGAAGATGAAGGGGAAAGGAAGGAGAGAGAGATTGAAGGGGAAGGGATGGAGATGGAAATGGAAGGAAGGAAGGAAGGAAGGAAGATTGAAGGGGAAAGGAAGGAGATGGACAAGGAAGGAGATTGAACGGGGAAGGAAGGAAGGAAGATTGAAGGGGAAAGGAGATGGAGAAGGAAGGAAGATGAAGGGGAAAGGAAGGAGAGAGAGATTGAAGGGGAAGGGATGGAGATGGAAGGAAGGAAGATTGAAGGGGAAAGGAAGGAGATGGACAAGGAAGAAGATTGAAGTGGGAAGGAAGGAAGGAAGGAAGGAAGGAGATTGAAGGGGGAAGGAAGAAGATGGAGAAGGAAGGAGATTGAAGGGGGAAGGAAGGAAGGAAGGTGGAAGGAAAGAAGGAAGGAGAGAGAGAGATTGAAGGGGAAGGAATGGAGATGGAGATGGAAGGAAGGAAGACTGAAGGGGAAAGGAAGGAGATGGACAAGGAAGGAGATAAAAAGGGGGAAGGAAGGAAGGAAGAAAGGAAGGAGAGAGAGATTGAAGGGATAGGGATGGAGATGAAAGGAAGGAAGATTGTAGGGGAAAGGAGATGGGGAAGGAAGGAAGATGAAGGGGAAACGAGATGGAGAAGGAAGGAAGATGAAGGGGAAAGGAAGGAGATGGAGAAGGAAGGAGATTGAAGGGGGAAGGAAGGAAGGAAGGAAAGAAAGAAGGAAGGAGAGAGAGATTGAAGGGGAAGGGATGGAGATGGAAATGGAAGGAAGGAAGGAAGGAAGATTGACGGGGAAAGGAAGGAGATGGACAAGGAAGGAGATTGAAGGGGGAAGGAGATGGAGAAGGAAGGAAGATGAAGTGGAAAGGAAGGAGAGAGAGATTGAAGGGGAAGGGATGGAGATGGAGATGGAAATGGAAGGAAGGAAGGAAGGAAGATTGAAGGGGAAAGGAGGGAGATGGACAAGGAAGGAGATTGAAGGGGGAAGGAAGGAAGGAAGATTGAAGGGGAAAGGAAGGAGATGGACAAGGAAGGAGATTGAAGGGGGAAGGAAGCAGAGAGAGATTGAAGGGGAAGGGATGGAGATGGGAGGAAGGAAGATTGAAGGGGAAAGGATATGGAGAAGGAAGGAAGATGAAGGGGAAAGGAAGGAGAGAGAGATTGAAGGGGAAGAGATGGAAGGAAGGACAATTGGAGGGGAAGGAAGGAAGGAAGGAAGATTGAAGGGGAAAGGAAGGAGATGGACAAGGAAGGAGATAGAAGGGGGAAGGAAGGAGATGGACAAGGAAAAAGATTGAAGGGGGAAGGAAGGGAGGAGAAAGAGATTGAAGGGGAAGGGATGGAGATGGAAGGAAGATGAAGGGGAAAGGAAAGAGAGAGAAATTGAAGGGGAAAGGATGGAGATGGAAATGGAAGGAAGGAAGGAAAGAAGATTGAAGGGGAAAGGAAGGAGATGGACAAAAAAGGAGATTAAAGGGGGAAGGAAGGAAGGAAGGAGAGAGAGATTGAAGGGGAAGGGATGGAGATGGAAGGAAGGAAGACTGAAGGGGAAAGGAGATGGAGAAGGAAGGAAGATAAAGGGGAAAGGAAGGAGATGGACAAGGAAGGAGATTGAAGGGGGAAGGAAGGAGAGAGAGATTGAAGGGGAAGGGATGGAGATGGGAGGAAGGAAGATTGAAGGGGAAAGGAGATGGAGAAGGAAGGAAGATGAAGGGGAAAGGAAGGAGAGAGAGATTGAAGGGGAAGAGATGGAAGGAAGGAAAATTGGAGGGGAAGGAAGGAAGGAAGGAAGATTGAAGGGGAAAGGAAGGAGATGGACAAGGAAGGAGATTGAAGGGGAAGGAAGGAAGGAAGGAAAGAAAGAAGGAAGGAGAGAGAGATTGAAGGGGAAGGGATGGAGATGGAAATGGAAGGAAGGAAGGAAGATTGACGGGGAAAGGAAGGAGATGGACAAGGAAGGAGATTGAAGGGGGAAGGAGATGGAGAAGGAAGGAAGATGAAGGGGAAAGGAAGGAGAGAGAGATTGAAGGGGAAGTGATGGAGATGGAGATGGAAATGGAAGGAAGGAAGATTGAAGGGGAAAGGAAAGAGATGGACAAGAAAGGAGATTGAAGGGGGAAGGAAGGTAGGAGAGAGAGTGAAGGGGAAGGGATGGAGATGGGAGGAAGGAAGATTGAAGGGGAAAGGAGATGGAGAAGGAAGGAAGATGAAGGGGAAAGGAAGGAGAGAGAGATTGAAGGGGAAGGGATGGAGATGGAAATGGAAGGAAGGAAGGAAGGAAGATTGAAGGGGAAAGGAAGGAGATGGACAAGGAAGGAGATTGAACGGGGAAGGAAGGAAGGAAGATTGAAGGGGAAAGGAAAGAGATGGACAAGGGAGGAGATTGAAGGGGGAAGGAAGGAAGGAGAGAGATTGAAGGGGAAGGGATGGAGATGGGAGGAAGGAAGATTGAAGGGGAAAGGAGATGGAGAAGGAAGGAAGATGAAGGGGAAAGGAAGGAGAGAGAGATTGAAGGGGAAGGGATGGAGATGGAAATGGAAGGAAGGAAGGAAGATTGAAGGGGAAAGGAAGGAGATGGACAAGGAAGGAGATTGAACGGTGAAGGAAGGAAGGAAGATTGAAGGGGAAAGGAAGGAGATGGACAAGGAAGGAGATTGAAGGGGAAGGAAGGAGAGATTGAAGGGGAAGGGATGGAGATGGAAAGAAGGAAGATTGAAGGGGAAAGGAGATGGAGAAGGAAGGAAGATGAAGGGGAAAGGAAGGAGAGAGAGATTGAAGGGGAAGGGATGGAGATGGAAATGGAAGGAAGGAAGGAAGGAAGATTGAAGGGGAAAGGAAGGAGATGGACAAGGAAGGAGATTGAAGGGGGAAGGAAGGTAGGAGAGAGATTGAAGGGGAAGGGATGGAGATGGGAGGAAGGAAGATTGAAGGGGAAAGGAGATGGAGAAGGAAGGAAGATGAAGGGGAAAGGAAGGAGAGAGAGATTGAAGGGGAAGGGATGGAGATGGAAATGGAAGGAAGGAAGGAAGGAAGGAAGATTGAAGGGGAAAGGAAGGAGATGGACAAGGAAGGAGATTGAACGGGGAAGGAAGGAAGGAAGATTGAAGGGGAAAGGAGATGGAGAAGGAAGGAAGATGAAGGGGAAAGGAAGGAGAGAGAGATTGAAGGGGAAGGGATGGAGATGGAAGGAAGGAAGATTGAAGGGGAAAGGAAGGAGATGGACAAGGAAGAAGATTGAAGTGGGAAGGAAGGAAGGAAGGAAGGAGATTGAAGGGGGAAGGAAGAAGATGGAGAAGGAAGGAGATTGAAGGGGGAAGGAAGGAAGGAAGGTGGAAGGAAAGAAGGAAGGAGAGAGAGAGATTGAAGGGGAAGGAATGGAGATGGAGATGGAAGGAAGGAAGACTGAAGGGGAAAGGAAGGAGATGGACAAGGAAGGAGATAAAAAGGGGGAAGGAAGGAAGGAAGAAAGGAAGGAGAGAGAGATTGAAGGGGAAGGGATGGAGATGAAAGGAAGGAAGATTGTAGGGGAAAGGGGATGGGGAAGGAAGGAAGATGAAGGGGAAACGAGATGGAGAAGGAAGGAAGATGAAGGGGAAAGGAAGGAGATGGAGAAGGAAGGAGATTGAAGGGGGAAGGAAGGAAGGAAGGAAAGAAAGAAGGAAGGAGAGAGAGATTGAAGGGGAAGGGATGGAGATGGAAATGGAAGGAAGGAAGGAAGGAAGATTGACGGGGAAAGGAAGGAGATGGACAAGGAAGGAGATTGAAGGGGGAAGGAGATGGAGAAGGAAGGAAGATGAAGGGGAAAGGAAGGAGAGAGAGATTGAAGGGGAAGGGATGGAGATGGAGATGGAAATGGAAGGAAGGAAGGAAGGAAGATTGAAGGGGAAAGGAGGGAGATGGACAAGGAAGGAGATTGAAGGGGGAAGGAAGGAAGGAAGATTGAAGGGGAAAGGAAGGAGATGGACAAGGAAGGAGATTGAAGGGGGGAGGAAGCAGAGAGAGATTGAAGGGGAAGGGATGGAGATGGGAGGAAGGAAGATTGAAGGGGAAAGGATATGGAGAAGGAAGGAAGATGAAGGGGAAAGGAAGGAGAGAGAGATTGAAGGGGAAGAGATGGAAGGAAGGAAAATTGGAGGGGAAGGAAGGAAGGAAGGAAGATTGAAGGGGAAAGGAAGGAGATGGACAAGGAAGGAGATAGAAGGGGGAAGGAAGGAGATGGACAAGGAAAAAGATTGAAGGGGGAAGGAAGGAAGGAGAAAGAGATTGAAGGGGAAAGGATGGAGATGGAAATGAAGGAAGGAAGGAAAGAAGATTGAAGGGAAAGGAAGGAGATGGACAAAAAAGGAGATTGAAGGGGGAAGGAAGGAAGGAAGGAGATTGAAGGGGGGAAGGAAGGAAGGAAGGAGAGAGAGATTGAAGGGGAAAGGATGGAGATTGAGATGGAAGGAAGGAAGGAAGATTGAAGGGGGAAGGAAGGAAGGAAGGAGATTGAAGGGGGAAGGAAGGAAGGAAGGAGAGAGAGATTGAAGGGAAGGGATGGAGATGGAGATGGAAGGAAGGAAGGACGATTGAAGGGGAAAGAAGAAGATGGAGAAGGAAGGAGATTGAAGGGGAAGAAAGGAAGGAGAGAGAGATTGAAGGGGAAGGGATGGAGATGGAAGGAAGGAAGACTGAAGGGGAAAGGAGATGGAGAAGGAAGGAAGATGAAGGGGAAAGGAAGGAGATGGACAAGGAAGAAGATTGAAGTGGGAAGGAAGGAAGGAAGGAAGGAGATTGAAGGGGGAAGGAAGAAGATGGAGAAGGAAGGAGATTGAAGGGGGAAGGAAGGAAGGAAGGTGGAAGGAAAGAAGGAAGGAGAGACAGAGATTGAAGGGGAAGGAATGGAGATGGAGATGGAAGGAAGGAAGACTGAAGGGGAAAGGAAGGAGATGGACAAGGAAGGAGATAAAAAGGGGGAAGGAAGGAAGGAAGGAAGGAAGGAGAGAGAGATTGAAGGGGAAGGGATGGAGATGAAAGGAAGGAAGATTGTAGGGGAAAGGAGATGGGGAAGGAAGGAAGATGAAGGGGAAAGGAGATGGAGAAGGAAGGAAGATGAAGGGGAAAGGAAGGAGATGGAGAAGGAAGGAGATTGAAGGGGGAAGGAAGGAAGGAAGGAAAGAAAGAAGGAAGGAGAGAGAGATTGAAGGGGAAGGGATGGAGATGGAAATGGAAGGAAGGAAGGAAGGAAGATTGACGGGGAAAGGAAGGAGATGGACAAGGAAGGAGATTGAAGGGGGAAGGAGATGGAGAAGGAAGGAAGATGAAGGGGAAAGGAAGGAGAGAGAGATTGAAGGGGAAGGGATGGAGATGGAGATGGAAATGGAAGGAAGGAAGGAAGGAAGATTGAAGGGGAAAGGAGGGAGATGGACAAGGAAGGAGTTTGAAGGGGGAAGGAAGGAAGGAAGATTGAAGGGGAAAGGAAGGAGATGGACAAGGAAGGAGATTGAAGGGGAAGGAAGGAGAGAGAGATTGAAGGGGAAGGGATGGAGATGGGAGGAAGGAAGATTGAAGGGGAAAGGAGATGGAGAAGGAAGGAAGATGAAGGGGAAAGGAAGGAGAGAGAGATTGAAGGGGAAGAGATGGAAGGAAGGAAAATTGGAGGGGAAGGAAGGAAGGAAGATTGAAAAGGAAAGGAAGGAGATGGACAAGGAAGGAGATTGAAGGGGGAAGGAAGGAAGGAAGATTGAAGGGGAAAGGAAGGAGATGGACAAGGAAGGAGATTGAAGGGGGAAGGAAGGACAGAGAGATTGAAGGGGAAGGGATGGAGATGGAAAGAAGGAAGATTGAAGGGGAAAGGAGATGGAGAAGGAAGGAAGATGAAGGGGAAAGGAAGGAGAGAGAGATTGAAGGGGAAGGGATGGAGATGGAGATGGAAATGGAAGGAAGGAAGGAAGATTGAAGGGGAAAGGAAAGAGATGGACAAGGGAGGAGATTGAAGGGGAAGGAAGGAAGGAGAGAGAGATTGAAGGGGAAGGGATGGATATGGGAGGAAGGAAGATTGAAGGGGAAAGGAGATGGAGAAGGAAGAAGATGAAGGGGAAAGGAAGGAGAGAGAGATTGAAGGGGATTGGATGGAGATGGAAATGGAAGGAAGGAAGGAAGATTGAAGGGAAAGGAAGGAGATGGACAAGGAAGGAGATTGAACGGGGAAGGAAGGAAGGAAGGAAGATTGAAGGGGAAAGGAAGGAGATGGACAAGAAAGGAGATTGAAGGGGGAAGGAAGGGAGATTGAAGGGGAAGGGATGGAGATGGAAAGAAGGAAGATTGAAGGGGAAAGGAGATGGAGAAGGAAGGAAGATGAAGGGGAAAGGAAGGAGAGAGAGATTGAAGGGGAAGGGATGGAGATGGAAATGGAAGGAAGGAAGGAAGATTGAAAAGGAAAGGAAGGAGATGGACAGGAAGGAGATTGAAGGGGGAAGGAAGGAAGGAAGATTGAAGGGGAAAGGAAGGAGATGGACAAGGAAGGAGATTGAAGGGGGAAGGAAGGAAGGAAGATTGAAGGGGAAAGGAAGGAGATGGAGAAGGAAGGAGATTGAAGGGGGAGGAAGGAAGGAAGGAAAGAAAGAAGGAAGGAGAGAGAGATTGAAGGGGAAGGGATGGAGATGGAAATGGAAGGAAGGAAGGAAGGAAGATTGACGGGGAAAGGAAGGAGATGGACAAGGAAGGAGATTGAAGGGGGAAGGAGATGGAGAAGGAAGGAAGATGAAGGGGAAAGGAAGGAGAGAGAGATTGAAGGGGAAGGGATGGAGATGGAGATGGAAATGGAAGGAAGGAAGGAAGGAAGATTGAAGGGGAAAGGAGGGAGATGGACAAGGAAGGAGTTTGAAGGGGGAAGGAAGGAAGGAAGATTGAAGGGGAAAGGAAGGAGATGGACAAGGAAGGAGATTGAAGGGGGAAGGAAGGAGAAGAGAGATTGAAGGGGAAGGGATGGAGATGGGAGGAAGGAAGATTGAAGGGGAAAGGAGATGGAGAAGGAAGGAAGATGAAGGGGAAAGGAAGGAGAGAGAGATTGAAGGGAAGAGATGGAAGGAAGGAAAATTGGAGGGGAAGGAAGGAAGGAAGATTGAAAAGGAAAGGAAGGAGATGGACAAGGAAGGAGATTGAAGGGGGAGGAAGGAAGGAAGATTGAAGGGGAAAGGAAGGAGATGGACAAGGAAGGAGATTGAAGGGGGAAGGAAGGACAGAGAGATTGAAGGGGAAGGGATGGAGATGGAAGAAGGAAGATTGAAGGGGAAAGGAGATGGAGAAGGAAGGAAGATGAAGGGGAAGGAAGGAGAGAGAGATTGAAGGGGAAGGGATGGAGATGGAGATGGAAATGGAAGGAAGGAAGGAAGATTGAAGGGGAAAGGAAAGAGATGGACAAGGGAGGAGATTGAAGGGGGAAGGAAGGAAGGAGAGAGAGATTGAAGGGGAAGGGATGGATATGGGAGGAAGGAAGATTGAAGGGGAAAGGAGATGGAGAAGGAAGGAAGATGAAGGGGAAAGGAAGGAGAGAGAGATTGAAGGGGATTGGATGGAGATGGAAATGGAAGGAAGGAAGGAAGATTGAAGGGGAAAGGAAGGAGATGGACAAGGAAGGAGATTGAACGGGGAAGGAAGGAAGGAAGGAAGATTGAAGGGAAAGGAAGGAGATGGACAAGAAAGGAGATTGAAGGGGGAAGGAAGGGGAGATTGAAGGGGAAGGGATGGAGATGGAAAGAAGGAAGATTGAAGGGGAAAGGAGATGGAGAAGGAAGGAAGATGAAGGGGAAGGAAGGAGAGAGAGATTGAAGGGGAAGGGATGGAGATGGAAATGGAAGGAAGGAAGGAAGATTGAAAGGAAAGGAAGGAGATGGACAAGGAAGGAGATTGAAGGGGGAAGGAAGGAAGGAGATTGAAGGGGAAAGGAAGGAGATGGACAAAGAAGGAGATTGAAGGGGGAAGGAAGGACAGAGAGATTGAAGGGGAAGGGATGGAGATGGAAAGATGGAAGATTGAAGGGGAAAGGAGATGGAGAAGGAAGATAGATGAAGGGGAAAGGAAGGAGAGAGAGATTGAAGGGGAAGGGATGGAGATGGAGATGGAAATGGAAGGAAGGAAGGAAGATTGAAGGGGAAAGGAAGGAGATGGACAAGGAAGGAGATTCAATGGGGAAGGAAGGAAGGAGATTGAAGGGGGAAGAAAGGAAGGAAGGAGAGAGAGATTGAAGGGGAACGGATGGAGATGGAAATGGAAGGAAGGACGGAAGATTGAAGGGAATGGAAGGAGATGGACAAGGAAGGAGATTGAAATGGAAGGAAGGATGGAGAGAGAGATTGAAGGGGAAGGATGGAGATGGGAGGAAGGAAGATTGAAGGGGAAAGGAGATGGAGAAGGAAGGAAGATGAAGGGGAAAGGAAGGAGAGAGAGATTGAAGGGGAAGGGATGGAGATGGAAATTGAAGGAAGGAAGGAAGGGAGATTGAAGGGGAAAGGAAGGAGATGGACAAGGAAGGAGATTGAAGGGGGAAGGAAGGAGAGAGAGATTGAAGGGGAAGGGATGGAGATGGAAAGAAGGAAGATTGAAGGGGAAAGGAGATGGAGAAGGAAGGAAGATTGAAGGGGAAAGGAAGGAGAGAGAGATTGAAGTTGAAGGGATGGAGATGGAGATGGAAATGGAAGGAAGGAAGGAAGATTGAAGGGGAAAGGAAAGAGATGGACAAGGGAGGAGATTGAAGGGGGAAGGAAGGAAGGAGAGAGAGATTGAAGGGGAACGGATGGAGATGGGAGGAAGGAAGATTGAAGGGGAAAGGAGATGGAGAAGGAAGGAAGATGAAGGGAAAGGAAGGAGAGAGAGATTGAAGGGGAAGGGATGGAGATGGAAATTGAAGGAAGGAAGGACGGAAGATTGAAGGGGAATGGAAGGAGATGGACAAGGAAGGAGATTGAAATGGGAAGGAAGGATGGAGAGAGAGATTGAAGGGGAAGGGATGGAGATGGGAGGAAGGAAGATTGAAGGGGAAAGGAGATGGAGAAGGAAGGAAGATTGAAGGGGAAAGGAAGGAGATGGACAAGGAAGGAGATTGAACGGTGAAAGAAGGAAGGAAGGAAGATTGAAGGGGAAAGGAAGGAGATGGACAAGGAAGGAGATTGAAGGGGGAAGGAAGGAGAGATTGAAGGGGAAGGGATGGAGATGGAAAGAAGGAAGATTGAAGGGGAAAGGAGATGGAGAAGGAAGGAAGATGAAGGGGAAAGGAAGGAGAGAGAGATTGAAGGGGAAGGGATGGAGATGGAAATGGAAATGGAAGGAAGGAAGGAAGATTGAAGGGGAAAGGAAGGAGATGGAGAAGGAAGGAGATTGAAGGGGGAAGGAAGGAAGGAAGATTGAAGGGGAAAGGAAGGAGATGGACAAGGAAGGAGATTGAAGGGGGAAGGAAGGAGAGAGAGATTGAAGGGGAAGGGATGGAGATGGAGATGGAAATGGAAGGAAGGAAGGAAGGAAGATTGAAGGGGAAAGGAGGGAGATGGACAAGGAAGGAGATTGAAGGGGAAGGAAGGAAGGAAGATTGAAGGGGAAAGGAAGGAGATGGACAAGGAAGGAGATTGAAGGGGGAAGGAAGGAGAGAGAGATTGAAGGGGAAGGGATGGAGATGGGAGGAAGGAAGATTGAAGGGGAAAGGAGATGGAGAAGGAAGGAAGATGAAGGGGAAAGGAAGGAGAGAGAGATTGAAGGGGAAGAGATGGAAGGAAGGAAAATTGGAGGGGAAGGAAGGAAGGAAGGAAGATTGAAGGGGAAAGGAAGGAGATGGACAAGGAAGGAGATTGAAGGGGGAAGGAAGGAAGGAAGGAAAGAAAGAAGGAAGGAGAGAGAGATTGAAGGGGAAGGGATGAGATGGAAATGGAAGGAAGGAAGGAAGATTGACGGGGAAAGGAAGGAGATGGACAAGGAAGGAGATTGAAGGGGGAAGGAGATGGAGAAGGAAGGAAGATGAAGGGGAAAGGAAGGAGAGAGAGATTGAAGGGGAAGTGATGGAGATGGAGATGGAAATGGAAGGAAGGAAGATTGAAGGGGAAAGGAAAGAGATGGACAAGAAAGGAGATTGAAGGGGAAGGAAGGGTAGGAGAGAGAGTGAAGGGGAAGGGATGGAGATGGGAGGAAGGAAGATTGAAGGGAAAGGAGATGGAGAAGGAAGGAAGATGAAGGGGAAAGGAAGGAGAGAGAGATTGAAGGGGAAGGGATGGAGATGAATGGAAGGAAGGAAGGAAGGAAGATTGAAGGGGAAAGGAA
>JARGCV010001170.1:85000-142442 GCA_034064705.1 Bothrops alternatus | reverse complement strand
AGATAGGGATGGATGGATGGATGGATGTGGACGGATGGATGGATGGATGGATGGAGAGAGAGAGAGAGAGACAGAGACAGAGAGAGAGAGAGAGAGAGAGAGACAGAGACAGAGACAGAGAGAGAGAGAGAGAGGGATGGATGTGGACGGATGGATAGATGGATGGATGGATGGATGGATGGATGATTAGATAGATAGGGATGGATGGATGGATGGATGTGGACGGATGGATGGATGGATGGATAGAGAGAGAGGAGAGAGAGAGAGAGAGAGAGAGAGAGAGAGAGAGAGAGAGAGAGAGAGAGAGAGAGAGAGAGAGAGATTTAAAAGGCAGCAGAGGTCAGAGGCCAGGCAGTTTCCCCCAAGGAGAAAGCTGAGATGAGGAATTGCTGCTCCCCTCACCCCCGTGATTTGGGACAGGCACCTCTGCTGTTAGCAAGGGAGAGAGACTAGCTTGAATCTACCAACCCCTAAGCCACAATCACCGAGAAAGTTCAAATCCGTGCAAGTCGAAACTTTTAGGTCCAAACTGATGCTTGTGGAAGGGGGTCTGCAGGTCAGAAATGGTCCCAGCATAAATGGGCTTGTGGCAGACCCCATCTTGACTCTTTGGACCCCTCTATCCTGCAGACACGCCTACAATCAATTCCCAGTTTCACCTATAATCGCAAAATCCCCTATAATCAAGTCCCAGTGCCTATAAATGCCTATAATCAGTTGTCAACATTTCCTATACTCATATAATCCACCTGCAATCAATTCCCAGTGCTATAAATGCCTATAATCAATTCCCAGCTTCACCTACCGGTATAATCACATCATCTATAATCAATTCCCAGTGCCTCTAATTGCCTAGAACCAATTCCTAATATCACCTTTATATAATCACCTAGAATCAATTCCCATTATTGCCTATAGAATCGTATAATCACCTAGCATCCATTCCCGGCACCCATAATTGTCTCCAATCTGCTCCCAGTTTCACTTTTAATCATATATTCGCCTACAATCCATTCCCGTCATATAGTCATATCATCACCTAGCACCCATTCCCGGCACCCACAATTGCCTATAATCAATTCCCAATTCCCAGATTCAATCATCCATTCCCAAAGGGCCCCGGAGGACGCAGCACACAGCCCAAACCCCAGCTGCGCCAAAGGAGCAGATCGCAGTCACAGCCAACAATCCCGCTGCCCTTTGCTGGCGGGGGGGGGTCTTACCCGAAGTCTTGGGGGGCCGTAGGCCCTTCTCTCCGGCGGGCTTGAATCCATGGTTGGCCCAATCCAGCATCGGCTTCAGCTTCTCGTCCAGGGACTCTCCAGGGATGCTGGAGAAGGTCTTCCCAGCGCGGCTGCTGGCGACCTGCCGTGGGGCCAGGATTTTGGACACAGAGGATTGGGGCAGGGGGCTCAGAGCCTGGAGGAAACACCCAGAGGCCCCCTCCCCACTTGCAGTGCCATCTACCCTGGAAAGGGTCTTCGGTGGATCTGCCCAAATCCCACCCAGACAAGGGTCCCAGGCGTTTTTGGTTTGTTTGTTTTTTTTAAAGCGGAGGTGGCAGCAAGGATGGGTTTCGAAGCGCTGCTATACGGCCCACCTGGAGTGGTTTGGATTTGGCAACGTACATAAAAAAATCTGACAAAAATAGGGCAATAAATTAAGAGGAAGGAATGTCCACCCAAGGGCAATCAAGGGCGATTTTGCTACAGCCGTGCACCCATCTGTAGCTTTGGGTTGAACTGTGGGGTCCTGGGTGCTCTCTGAGCGGGGCTGTTTTCCCGCAGACGTTTCATGACCCAATTAGGGAACATCACCAGTGCTGGAAGGGAGGAGGAGGAGGAGGAGGAGGAGGAAGAAGATGACTATGAGGTCCTTGGTGCTCTCTGAGCTGGGTGGTTTCCTTGCAGATATTTCATGACCCAACTAGGGACTATCATCAGTGCTGGAAGGGAGGAGGAGGAGGAGGAGGAGGAGGAGGAGGAGGAGGAGGAAGAGGAGGAAGAGGAGGAGGAGGAGGAGGAAGAGGAGGAGGAAGAAAATGATTGTGAGGTCCTTGGGGCTGAGTTTGGTGGCTTTCTTGCAGACTTCATTTCCCTACTAAGGAACATCATCAATGCTAGAAGGGGGGGCGATGCGAGGAGGAGGAGGAGGAAGAAAATGATTGTGAGGTCGGGGGTCTGAGTTTGGTGGCTTTCTTGCAGACTTCATTTCCCTACTAAGGAACACCATCAATGCTAGAAGGGGGGGCGATGCGAGGAGGAGGAGGAGGAGGAGGAGGAGGAGGAGGAGGAAGAGGAGGAGGAGGAGGAGGAAGAAGAAAAAAATGATTGTGAGGTCCTTGGGGCTCTGAGTTTGGTGGCTTTCTTGCAGACTTCATTTCCCTACTAAGGAACATCATCCATGCTAGAAGGGGGGGCGATGCGAGGAGGAGGAGGAGGAGGAGGAGGAGGAGGAGGAGGAGGAGGAGGAGGAGGAAGAAAATGATTGTGAGGTCCTTGGGGCTCTCAGTTTGGTGGCTTTCTTGCAGACTTCATTTCCCTACTAAGGAACATCATCCATGCTAGAAGGGGGGGCGATGCGAGGAGGAGGAGGAGGAGGAGGAGGAGGAGGAGGAGGAGGAGGAGGAGGAGGAGGAGGAGGAGGAAGAAAATGATTGTGAGGTCCTTGGGGCTCTCAGTTTGGTGGCTTTCTTGCAGACTTCATTTCCCTACTAAGGAACATCATCCATGCTAGAAGGGGGGGCGATGCGAGGAGGAGGAGGAGGAGGAGGAGGAGGAGGAGGAGGAGGAGGAGGAGGAGGAGGAGGAGGAGGAGGAGGAAGAAAATGATTGTGAGGTCGGGGCTCTGAGTTTGGTGGCTTTCTTGCAGACTTCATTTCCCTACTAAGGAACACCATCAATGCTAGAAGGGGGGGGCGATGCGAGGAGGAGGAGGAGGAGGAGGAGGAGGAGGAGGAGGAGGAGGAGGAGGAAGAAAAAAATGATTGTGAGGTCCTTGGGGCTCTGAGTTTGGTGGCTTTCTTGCAGACTTCATTTCCCTACTAAGGAACACCATCCATGCTAGAAGGGGGGGCGATGCGAGGAGGAGGAGGAGGAGGAGGAGGAAGAGGAGGAGGAGGAGGAGGAAGAAAAAAATGATTGTGAGGTCCTTGGGGCTCTGAGTTTGGTGGCTTTCTTGCAGACTTCATTTCCCTACTAAGGAACATCATCCATGCTAGAAGGGGGGGCGATGCGAGGAGGAGGAGGAGGAGGAGGAGGAGGAGGAGGAGGAGGAGGAGGAGGAGGAGGAGGAGGAAGAAAATGATTGTGAGGTCCTTGGGGCTCTCAGTTTGGTGGCTTTCTTGCAGACTTCATTTCCCTACTAAGGAACATCATCCATGCTAGAAGGGGGGGCGATGCGAGGAGGAGGAGGAGGAGGAGGAGGAGGAGGAGGAGGAGGAAGAAAATGATTGTGAGGTCCTTGGGGCTCTGAGTTTGGTGGCTTTCTTGCAGACTTCATTTCCCTATTAAGGAACATCATCCATGCTAGAAGGGGGGGCGATGCGAGGAGGAGGAGGAGGATTACAAGTGTGGATTCCTTGGTGCTTTCTGAACTTGGTGGTTTCCTTGCAGACCTTTCATGACCCAACTAGGGAACATCATCAGTGCTAGAAGGGAGGGGGATTGTGGAGAGGAAGAGGAAGACTGTGGGATCCTGGATGCTCTCTGAGCTGGGTGGTTTTCTTGCAAACGTTTCATGACCCAGCTAGGGAACATCATCCGTTCCAGAAGGGAAGGGGGTTTGAAGGGAGGAGGAGGAGCCAGGGGGGCACTGTGGGGGTCATTGATGCTCTCTTGTTCTTGTGAAGACATTTCATGACCCAACTAGATCACCGCATCAGTGCTAGAAGGGAAGGTCCTTTGCTCCCTGTTTATATACTAGTGACATGCCCTGTCCATCTTGGCGGGAATGTTGTTTTTTTTTTTGTTTAATTTTATTTATTGTATCCTGCCTTTTGTTATTTTTACAAATAACGCAAGGGGGCAAAGAGGCCTAATACTTTTTCCTCCCCTTATTTTCCACCTGTTATCTGGTTGGGTCATGAAATGTCTGCAAAAAAACCAAGGCAATGATCACCAAGGTCCCCATCCTTCTCCTCCTCCTCCCTTCTAGCACTGATGAGGTTCCCTAGCTGGATCATGAAATGTCTGCAAGAAATCCACCAAGCTCAGAGAGCACCGAGGACCCCACAGTCCTTCTCTTCCTCTTCCTCCTCCTCCTCCTCCTCCCCTACATTTCACATATCCCATTCCCTTCCAGCACTGATACAAAGCAACAAAGATGATCAGGGGACTGGAGGCTAAAATATATTTAAAAAATGGTTGCTGGAATTGGGCAGGGCTAGTTTAATGAAGAGAAGGACGAGGGGGGGACATGATAGCAGTCTTCCAGTATCTCGGGGGGCTGCCCCAAAGAAGCGGGAGTCAAGCTGTTCTCCAAGGCGCCTGAAGGCAGGACAAGAAGCAAAGGATGGAAACTCATCAAGGAGAGAAGCAACCTGGAACTAAGGAGAAACTTCCTGACAGGGAGGACAATTAACCAGTGGAACCACTTGTCTCCAGAAGCGGTGACTACTCCAACACTGGAAGTTTTTAAGAAGAGACTGGACAGCCATTTGTCTGAAATGATATAGGGTTTCTTGCCTGAGCAGGGGGTTGGGCTAGATGACCTCCAAGGTCCCTTCCAACTTTACTACTACTACTACTACTATTATTACTATTATTAACAATATTCCCTAGCTGAGTCATGAAACATCTGCAAGAGAACAACAGCGCATCAATGAGCCCACAGATGCTACCTACATTGGTGCCAACTGGCTTACAGCTACCCATTCTGTGCCCGTGATAGCCGTTCACCCCTGTCGTCCACATGCTAAGCCACCATCTCCTCTGCTAAGCCACCTTTCTCACCTCCAAAACGTGGAGAATGGATTGCCGGTAGGACACCAACTTCTGAAACGTGGTGGGGTTAAAATGGTCCTGGAAGCTCACCAGCCCCACCAATTTCTCAGTGGAGATCTGCAACGAGGAGACAAGGGCTGGTCAATCTTCGTCCCTTTATCCCACGCCGTTCCAGAAAAGACCCCTCCCCATGGCAGCATCCTCAACTCCCTAAATCTGGGATCGATCTGGTGGCCCCTCTACCTGGAGAAACAGAGGCTCAACCAGATGATGTTCTCTTGGTTAAGGATCGACTTGTGAATTTCCCCCGCATTTCTGAGATGGGTTAATGCAGGGGTCTTCAAAGTTGGCCCTTTTATGACTTGTGGACTTCAACTCCCAGAGACCCCACCCCACCCCACCCCATCCCTGCTTCCTGGATTCTGGTCATGACTTGAAAAACAAAAGCACTTTTCCATACAATTTATTCTCAAAGTCAATAAACCGTACGCAAGCTTTCTTGAAAAATATATGAAAAATACATTGGGGGGGGTTGAAAATTGCTTACGGTTGGGTTCCGCGATGCGGTTTGTTTACAAACAGCGATTTGCAAACCACAATTCGTGGTTTCACTCAGGGGGGGGTCTTCGAACGTGGCCCTTTTATGACTGGTGGACTTCAACTTCCAGAATTCCTCAGCCAGGCATGCTGGCTGAGGAATTCTGGGAGTTGAAGTCCACCAGTCATAAAAGGCTCATAGTTCCCTCAGGCTGACTGAGGAATTCTGGGAGTTGAAGTCCACACGTCATCAAAGGGCCCAGTTTGAAGACCCCTGGTTTAGGACTACATGCCTGTATTACATTCTTTATGAGGAGAAAAAAAGCAGAAATCTTACCCTTGTTATCTACATTTAGTGATAATTACCTCTCTTCCATCCCCGGAGCCACAAAGCAGCCCACAAAAATCTGAACTAGGCCTCTATCTGCTCTTTTTTCCCAGAATGTTCCTTCAAGATTTCCTCAAAATACTCATACCTGCCTTACATATTCCATAGAACAGGAGTCTTCAAACTGGGCCGTTTGATGACTGGTGGACTTCAACTCCCAGAATTCCTCAGCCAGGCACGCTGGCTGAGGAATTCTGGGAGGTGAAGTCCACAAGTCATCAAAGGGCCACGTTTGAAGGCCCCTGTGTTTAACGTATCCGAACCCAGCTGGTTGCCTTTCTATTCCACAAACCACGGCTAAGAAAATGGTAGATTTGTCCGATGACAGAGCCAAGGGGCTGACCCTCTTCTTCCTAGCCTGCCCACCTCCCCTTCCATGCCCCTCACCTCCGAAAACTTTCCGTCCCCAAACCATTTCACCCAGCGCATGCCGGGGGCCGCCTGGCGGTTGGCGGTGGTCTTCCAGGATACCACCATGGCCGGCCACCAAGAAAAGCCTTTGATCTTTCCCCAGACGAGCTCTCCGAACCCAAAGCCTCTCCCGTCCTGCAAATCAAAACAGAAAGAAGGGGAAGGATGACTAGGAGAGGTCAGGCTGATAAGCGGGATATAAATTTAATCAGTGAATAAAAGCAAACTACTCAGATCAAGAAGCTGGTGAGTCAGGACTGGACTATTTGTTTCCCAGGTCCAGCCTTGCTAGAAGCCACGGGCCCATTCTGACGAAGAGCACAGCATCCAGTTATTTATTTTATTTGTTATTTTATTTTGTTATTCTTTTGGTTATTTATTTTGCTCTTCTTTGGGTTATTCTTTTTTGTTCTTTATTTTGCTGTTCTTTTGGTGATTCTTTTGGTTATTTATTTTGCTCTTTTTTGGGTTATTCTTTTTTGTTCTTTACTTTGCTGTTCTTTTGGTGATTCTTTTGGTTATTTATTTTGCTGTTCTTTGGGTTATTTACCTCGTTATTTAGTGCGTTACTTATTCATTCGTCTCATTTGTTATTTACTTTATTTAGTTCCCTCCTTTATTATTTTTACAAACAACTCCAGGAAGCGAACACACAAACCTTCACTTCTTCTTCCCCCTAGTTTCTCCACAATCCCAATCACCAGCGTTGGGCTGAGAGAGATGGATTGGCCCAAAGCCATTCAGCTGGCTTTCAAACTAAAGGCAAAACTAGAACTCACCGGTTCCCAGTCACTGGCGCAATGTCACTCAGCTGACGTTTGTGCCTTAGGCAGGAATAGAATTCACCATCTCCTAGTGATCGGCCCAAAGTCACCCACCACCTGGGCTTCATGTGTAAGGAAGGTACGACTAGAACTCACCATCTCCTGGTGATTAGCCCAAAGTCACCCAGACAGATTTCATGTCGAAGGTGGGATTAGAACTCACCATCTCCTGGTGATTGACTCATGCCAATCCCGTCATGCCTAAAACGGGACTGGAACTCAGTCTCCAGGTAACTGGCCTAAAGTCACCCAGCCGGTTTCCATGCCTAAGGCGGGACTAGAATTCACCGTCTCCTGGGTATTGGCTCAAAGTTACCCAGTTGGCTTTCGTGCCTAAGGCGGGACTAGAACTCACCGTCTCCCATTTTCTAACCTAAAACACCTAGACAAAACTCTCTTTTATCAATATTTGGAAAGATTTTACCACAGACCATACAGAATTCAATCAAGAAGCCCCTTAAAAATTAGACCTAAAAGGAACAAGACAATGAATTATGAATGTTTGATTTATTGATTAACCCAGGTAATATACATCCTGGTTTTGATTTATTAAAGGGGGATATTATATTATTGAGCAGATGATTTAATATGGTGGGAAATAGATAACTCTTAGGAAACAGAACAAGATTACATTTAAAATAGATAAAATGTGTACTTGGGATATTATATTTTGTTATGAATTTTGCTCTCAATTGTCGTCGTTAAGTCAAGGACTACCTGCGCAAGGAGTGGATTTTTGGTGAAAACTTAAATCTTGAAAACGTTTTGGACGCCCCTCATTTCTGCCAACAACAACAGGGGGGAGGCGTCTCCTTTAAAGGCGGTTAAATCTGATTATAAATAAAAAAATAAAAATAAATTCGCTCCCGAAGCCCACCCCGGTGCTCCCACCTGATATTCTTCCACCTTTCTCAATCTTCGGTATTCACAGCCGTTCGGGACCTGGGTGTTCTCCTTCTGCCTGGAAATCTCCTCTTCGGAGTAGTTTTTCTGGATAAATCCGGAAAGCCTCTTTGAGTGCTGCAAAGGAAGGGGGGGGGAAATGAGTCCGCTCTGCAGAAACGACGCGAAGGAGACGGACGGAAGGCGCCTCGATAAAAAAAACAGACTGTCCTTGTGTACACCCTGCAAAACGACCCTCTCCTCTCCTCTTGAGCAGGGGTCTCCAAACCTGGGCAACTTGACGCCTTGTGGACTTCAACTCCCAGAATTCCCCAGCCAGCCATGCTAGAACTAGAACTCAGCATCTCCTGGTGATTGGCCCAAAGTCACACAGCCGGCTTCCGTGTCTAAGACCGTTCCAGCATCTTCTGTGGTCACATGATCAAAATCCAGACGCTTGGCAACTGACCCATATTTATGACGGTCGCCGTGTCCCCCGCGGTCACGTGACCCCCTTTTGCGACCTTCTGACAAGCAACCTCAATGGGGAAACCGGATTCACTTAACGACCGGGTTACTAACTTAACAATGAGGTGATTCACTTAGCAGCGGTCGCATGAAAGGTCATAAAATGAGGCAACTCGCTGAACAACAGAAGTTGTGGCCATAAGGCGAGGACTACCTGCACACTTTAAATGTCGATACGGCTGAGAAGACAAGTTTCAGTCGAGGTCATGAATCCCAGCCTTGATTTATTGATTATATGACTATAAATATACGCTTCGTCCGCTCATACAATTGAGTCCTCGCCATACGACCGTAATGGAGCCTGCCCATCACGGTCATAATGCATGGTGGTTGGAAAGCAGGACGGTCACGTGATCGACCCCCAATTTGAAGACCTTTTTTTTGCGTGACTTCTTAAGCGAGTCCCATAGTCGTTAAGCGGATCCATTCCTGGCCATGTGCTAGTTTTTGTTTATTATTATTATTATTATTATTATTATTATTATTATTATTATTATTATCCTGCTCAGGCAGGAAACCCTATACCATTTCAGACAAATGGCTGTCCAGTCTCTTCTTAAAAACTTCCAGTGTTGGAGCAGTCAGCGCTTCTGGAGGCAGGTGGTTCCACTGGTTAATTGTTCTGTCAGGAAATTTCTCTTTAATTCCAGGTTGCTTCTCTCCTTGGTTAGTTTCCATCCGTTGCTTCTTGTCCTGCCTTCAGGCGCTTTGGAGAATAGCTTGACTCCCTCTTCTTTGGGGGAGCCCCTCAGATACTTGAAGACGGCTATCATGTCCCCCCTCGTCCTTCTCTTTGTTAAACTAGACCAGGGCTAGGCAACCTTGGCTCCTTTATGACTGGTGGACTTCAACTCCCAGAATTCCTCAGCCAGCCATGCTGAGGGGAAAGGGAGAGGTTTCCAAGCTGAGCCATGCTGGCTCAGGAATTCTGGGAATTGAAGTCCACCAGTCATGAGGGGGCCAAAGTTTTCCCCATGCTGGCTCAGGAACTCTGGGAATTAAAGTCCACCAGTCATGATGGGGCCAAAGTTTCCCCCATGCTGGCTCAGGAATTCTGGGAGTTGAAGTCCACCAGTCATGAGGGGGCCAAAGTTTTCCCCATGCTGGCTTAGGAATTCTGGGAATTGAAGTCCACCAGTCATGAGGGGGCCAAAGTTTTCCCCATGCTGGCTCAGGAATTCTGGGAGTTGAAGTCCACCAGTCATGAGGGGGCCATAGTTCCCCCATGCTGGCTCAGGAATTCTGGGAGTTGAAGTCCACCAGTCATAAAAGAGCCAAGGTGGCCTATCCCTGGACTAGACAGACCCAATTCCAGCAGCCGTTCCTTGTATGTTTCAGCCTCCAGTCCCCTAATCATCTTTGTTGCTCTTCTCTGCACCCTTTCTAGAGTCTCAACATCTTTTTTACATCATGGTGACCAAAACTGGATGCCGTATTCCAAGTGTGGCCTTACCAAGGCCTTGTAAAGTGGTATTAATACTTCACCTGATCTTGATTCTCTCCCGCTGTTCATGCAGCCCAGCACTGCGTTGGCCTTTTTGGCAGCTGCAGCACACGGCTGGCTCCTATCTATTAAGTGCCGTTTATTTCTAGTTTTAGGCAAAACCGTTGTAAAACGTGGTCATAAATTACGAGATGCTGCAAAGGACTAGGAAGGTGGCATGGCTAAGCACCCATATGGGGGTCATTTGAATGGGGGGGGCTTGGACCATTGGAACATCAAATCCACTTTGCCTGTACCCTCCCCAGATAAGTCTATCAGAGCTTCCGCTGGTTGCTAAACGAACGGTCGTAAATCGAGGACTTTTTCCTCCATTGTTTTCCAGCTGCTTTTATAAGGTGGCGTACAGGTCATCCTCAACTTATGACCACGATGAAGCCAAAGAATTTACGCTGCTAAGCGAGACGCTTGTTAAGGGAGGTTCCCCTCCCTTTTTTTTAAGGCTGTTAATTGAATCAGTTGTGTGGTTGCTGAGTTGTGTGGTTGTCAGAAAGTCACAAAGGGGGAGGGATCACATGACCCCCGGGGGGGCCCTGCGACCATCATAAAATATGAGTCAGTGGCCAAGCGTCTGAATTTTCATCCCGTGACTACGGGGCAGGCGGCAACGGCCGTTAAGTGTGAAAAAACGGTCCTAAGTCCCCTTTTTCAGTGCCGTCGTAATTTCGAACGGTCACTAAACAACTTGTTGTAATACGAGGACTGACTGTATTCTTCTCCTTGGTTTTGAGTTAAATTCAACAAAAGGAGACCTCCCCCTACCCTGATTTTATGACGTTCCTTGAAACCTTCTATGCTTTCTACGTCGTCTTTGGGCTTCCTGTCCTGCGAGGCGGGCCCAGCCTGGAAGACGATCCGGGGCGGCGGTTTCTGTCTGAGGCTGTTCTCCCAGCCGGCGCTTCCTCGCAACGGGATCTGGAAACCCCCCCCCCAAAAAGGGGAGAGAAAAGCATTAGGATCCGAGCACCTGGACCCCCGAACCGAGAGAACAGGGACCTCTTAAGTTCCTCTCATCGGAAACGGGAAGATTAAGCCCCAAAACGTCCCTCCCTGGGAAAAATCAGTTTCTAGTGCTCCCCAAAAACCCATGAATTATACGGACATTCCTTTATTTATTTGTAAGCCCGTCTTTGTTATTTTTCAAAAAACATATTTGACACACATATTTTCCACACAACAGCCCTGTGGGGTGGGTTGGGCTGGGCTAAAAAGAGGGACTGGCCCAAAGTCATGTAGCTGGCTTCTGTGGCTAAGGCGGGACTAGAACTCACTGTCTCCTAGTGATTGGCCCAATGTCACCCAGTCGGCTTTCATGCCTAAGACGGGACTAGAACTCACCATCTCCCGGTGACTGGCCCAAAGTCACCCAGCTGGCTTTCAGGGCTAAGGTGGGACTAGAACTCACAGTCTCCTGGTGACTGGCCCAAAGTCACCCAGCTGGCTTTTGTGCCTTAAGGAGCTACTAAAACTCACCATCTCCCGGTGATTCGCCCAATGTCACCCAAATGGCTTCCATGCCTAACACAGGACTAGAATTCACCATCTCCTGGTGATTGGTCCAAAGTCATCCAGCCATCTTTCATAACTAAGGCGGGACTAGAACTCTCCATCTCCTGGTGACTGGCCCAAAGCTGGCTTTGGTGCCAAAGGCAGTACTAAAACTCACCATCTCCCGGTGATTCGCCCAGTGTCACCCAGCTGGTTTTCGTGCCTAACGTGGAACTAGAACTCGCTGTCTCCTGGTGATTGGCCCAAAGTCACCCAGCTGTCTTTCATGCCTAAGGTGGGACTAGAACTCCCCGTCTCCCAGTGATTTGCCGAATGTCACCCAGACGCCTTTCATGCCTAACACAGAACTAGAACTCACTGTCTCCTGCTGATTGGCCCAAAGTCACCCAGCCAGCTTTCGTCCTTAAGGCAGGACTAGAACTCACAATCTCCTGCTCTCTAGCCTGGTGCCCAAACTGGTGCTCCCAAACTGGCGCCTCCTGGCATTGGACGGCACACTTGTCCTTGGCTCACCTCCCAGCCTTGCTTGGGGATGTCACCAGCCTCTTCCTCCTCCTCCTTCTTTGTCAGGCAAGTCACACTTTCCGCCTGGCTGGCATCTGTGCAAAGGAATTGTCAGTCAACAAGGTGCCGCGCCTGGCGTTTTTGACACCCGCGACTTCCTTTCTGCAACAATCCGCCCGGGGAAAACCAAACCCCGACACCTTCCCAGTTCTAAGCCAGTTCAACGAATTTGGTTTCTCCCCAAGGATTTCAGCCCTGGAAGTTCCCCTGCCTGCCTGCCTGCCTGCCTGCCTGCCTGCCTGCCGAGCTGACGGCACTCAAAGATCTCATGGTGGTCTCCCACCCTTCTCCTCCTTCTTTTTCTTCTTCTTTTTCCCCGCAACTGCAGATGTCTAGTTCTGAAACCCGTCGGATGTCCCACGCGCCTGCAACTCTCTGCAGGCAGTTCCTGGATTCACAAAATGCGGGCGTTGCTCCACTTACGACCACCATTGTGGAGCCAGATCTTCGTCGCTAAGTGAGATAGTTGTTATCGGAGTCGCACCCAATTTGACAAGCTTGTCATGCCAGGGGTCATGAAGCCAAATCTCTGCCATTCTCCTTCCTTCCTTCCTTCCTTCCTCCCTCTCTTTATCTTTCCTTCCTTCTCCCTCTCCCTTCTCTTTTCTTCCTTTCTTTCTCCATCACTTTATCCTTCCTTCTGCCATTCTCCTTCCTTCCTACCTTCTCCCTCCTTCATTTCATCCTCCTCCCCCTTCCTTCCTCCCTCCCTTTATCCTTCCTTCCTCTTTATTTTTACTCCTTGTTTTCTTCCTTTCTTCCTCCCTCTTTAACCTCCCTTCCACCATTCTTCCTCCCTTCCCTTCTTTCCGCCCTCTCTTTATCCTCCATCCCTTCCCCTTCTTTCTTTCCTTCCTTCCTTTCTCATTCTTTCTTTTTCTTTCCTCCCTCTCCTCTTTATCCTCCCTCCCTTTTCCTCCCTTCCTTCCTTCCCTTCACCCCCCCTCTTATCCTCCGGACCAAGGCAAGCCCACCCATCTTCCAGAACTGGACTGATGACCACAGGGGCAAAGAGGGAACTCCAGGCTGCCCCAACCCTTGATGGCCTCCCGGCGGCAGAGATACCTAGGTGGTCTTTCTCCTCGGGGGGAGGGTCCGAGTCGCTGCAGTTCCCGTTGACCAAGGCCAGATCTTCCTCCCCCTCCATCGTCCAGCTGGTGTTCTTCTCTCGCTTCATCTTCTCACCTGCCGGAGACATTTTCCAGGAAAACAACCTTGAGCCAAACCCAAACTTCACCCACTGATACTCAACACGACAAAGATCTGCCATTTTTTTTGATCCCAGTTTAAGAGCATTCACCCCCAACGTGGCTATGTTCCCATTTTGCAAGTTGAGTCAAATTTCAACTCCCAGAATTCCTCAGCCAGCCATGCTGGAAGATGGGGGAACTTCAACTCCCAGAATTCCCCAGCCAGTGTGCTTTAAGAGGGGTGGATTTCAACTCCCAGAATTCCCCAGCCAGCAAGCCTTAAAATGGGGGGACTTCAACTCCCAGAATTCCCCAGCCATTATGCTTGAAGAGGGGTGGACTTTCACTCCCAGAATTCCCCAGCCAGCATGCTTTAATATGTGCGGACTTCAACTCCCAGAATTCCCCAGCCAGCATCTTTTAACATGGGTGGGCTTCAACTCTTAAGCAAAATCTCCTTGATGCTGGCCTATTTAGACTAGCATTTCCAACCTTTTGCCACTTTAAGGTAGGTTGACTTCAACATATGGCTGGCTGGGGAATTCTGGGAGTTGAAGTCCACTCATCTTCAAGCGTGTTGACTAGGGAATTCCCAACTGTGGCATATATCTGATACCTGGAGATGAGTCAGCATTTAAGTTAGTACAGTATTTTTCAAACTTAGTAGTTATTACGTTGGGTGGACCTCAACTCCCAGAATTCCTGAGCCAGCCACGCTGAGGGGAAAGGGATAGATTTCCAAGCTGAGCCAGGCTGGCTCAGAAATTCTGGGAGTTGAAGTCCACCAGTCATGAGGGGCCATAATTCCCCCATGCTGGCTCACGAATTCTGGGACTTGAAGTCCACCAGTCATGAAGGGGCCATAGTTCCCCATGGTGGCTGAGGAATTCTGGGAGTTGAAGTCCACGAGTCATGAGGGGGCCAAAGTTCCCCCAGGCTGGTTCAGGAATTCTGGGAGTTGAAGTCCACCAGTCATGAGGGGACCATAGTTTCCCCATGCTGGCTGAGGAATTCTGGGAATTGAAGTCCACCAGTCATGAGGGGGCCAAAGTTTCTCTCATGCTGGCTGAGGAATTCTGGGAGTTGAAGTCCACCAGTCATGAAGGGGCCATAGTTTCCCCATGCTGGCTCAGGAATTCTGGGAGTTGAAGTCCACCAGTCATGAAGGGGCCATAGTTCCCCATGGTGGCTGAGGAATTCTGGGAGTTGAAGTCCACGAGTCATGAGGGGGCCAAAGTTCCCCCAGGCTGGCTCAGGAATTCTGGGAGTTGAAGTCCACGAGTCATGAGGGGGCCATAAGTTCCCCCAAGCTGGCTCAGGAATTCTGGGAGTTGAAGTCCACCAGTCATGAGGGGCCATAATTCCCCCATGCTGGCTCACGAATTCTGGGAGTTGAAGTCCACCAGTCATGAAGGGGCCATAGTTCCCCATGGTGGCTGAGGAATTCTGGGAGTTGAAGTCCACCACTCATGAGGGGGCCATAGTTCCCCATGGTGGCTGAGGAATTCTGGGAGTTGAAGTCCACGAGTCATGAGGGGGCCATAGTTCCCCCATGCTGGTTCAGGAATTCTGGGAGTTGAAGTCCACCAGTCATGAGGGGACCATAGTTTCCCCATGCTGGCTGAGGAATTCTGGGAATTGAAGTCCACCAGTCATGAGGGGGCCAAAGTTTCTCTCATGCTGGCTGAGGAATTCTGGGAGTTGAAGTCCACCAGTCATGAAGGGGCCATAGTTTCCCCATGCTGGCTGAGGAATTCTGGGAGTTGAAGTCCACTCATCTTAAGGTTGCTACAGTTAACGCTTATTGGCAAAGACTGCAACCTCCTGCACAAGTTAAAGAGGCTTAATTCAACTGACCCCCCCAAATCAAACTTTCAGTTGATTATTTTAAAGGGGGGCACCACTCCCCGATCCCAGGACTCACAAAGACCAGGCAAAAGGGAAGTAGGAAGTGAGCCCTTGTGTGTTTGGGGGAGGAAGGGGAGGAACAAAGCCTCCAGCTCTTTGCCTTGATCCCGCAGAGGTTCCTGGATCAAAAAGGGATCTGCCCAGGCAAGCAGGGCTTCCTTGGGCTGATTGCAAGAGACACGAGAAAAAAAAATCAAAACAAAACAAATGAAATGAAATGGCTTTTCGAGCAAAGACTATTCAAAGAGAGAGGCGCTTGTATATGGGCCCGGAGGCTGAAAACACAACACACAGAGACACACAACAATCGTTTCCACGCAACGCTGCCTGCATGTCACCTTCATCACAAGGAGGTCAAGCCAGCCCTGGAGGGTGATCCTGGTGTGCAAAAAAACCCTGAATTACGTTGCAAATTGGAGCAAATTCTGGATTTGCTTGTTGGACGTTGCAACGGCACTGCTGGAAAGAGCGACTTGTGACCGTTTTTTCACACTTACGCACCATCCCGACAGTCGTGTGATCAAAAATTCAAAGGCTCGGAAACTGGCATGTACTTGTGACGGTTGCAGAGTCCCCGGAAGGGGTGGGTCACGTGATCTCCTTTGCGACCTTCTGATGAAGCTGGATCCACTTAACAACCAGGAAAGTAACTTAGCAAGGGCAGTGATTCTATTATTATTATTATTATTATTATTATTATTATTATTATTATTATTATTATTATTATTACCGGTATTTAAATTTCTATGCCGCCCTATTCCGGGAACTCAGGGCGGCTCACAGCATAAATAGAAATCCAATATAAAAAACTACATAATACATATATAACAAATACATATATAAAAAAGAGAACCCGTAAATTAAGAAACCATTCATTCAGCAAACGTACATACAAACATACACTGGCTAGGGGCAAGATGTCAACCGCCCCAGGCCTGTCGGCAAAGATATGTCTTAAGGAGTTTACGAAAGGCGGAGAGGGTGGGGGCGACACGGATCTCTGGGGGAAGTTGGTTCCAGAGGGCCGGGGCCGCAACAGAGAAGGCTCTTCCCCTAGGCCCCGCCAGGCGACACTGTCTGGCTGACGGGACCTGGAGAAGGCCGACTCTGTGCGCCCTAACCGGTCGCTGGGTTTCGTGAGGCAGCAGGCGGTCCTGTAAGTAACCTGGTCCGATGCCATGTAGGGCTTTATAGGTCATAACCAACACTTTGAATTGCGTTCGGAGACCAATTGGCAGCCAATGCAGCTCGTGGAGTGATGTTGAAATGTGGGCATTTCTGGGCAGGCCCAACACTGCTCGCGCGGCTGCATTCTGCATTACCTGAAGTCTCCAAACGTTTTTCAAAGGTAGCCCCATGTAGAGAGCATTGCAGTAGTCGAGCCTCGAGGTGATAAGGGCATGAGTGACTGTGAGAAGAGACTCCCGGTCCAAATAGGGCCGCAACTGGTGCACCAGGCGAACCTGGGCAAATGTCCTCCTCGCCACAGCCGAAAAATGATGTTCCAAATTTAGCTGTGGATCGAGGAGGACGCCCAAGTTGCGGACTTTCTCCGAGGGGGTCAAAAGCTCCCCCCCCCAGGCTGATGGACGGATAGATTGAATTATCTTTGGGAGGCAGAACCCATAGCCACTCCGTCTTGTCGGGGTTGAGTTTGAGCCTGTTGGCACCCATCCAAACCCTAACAGCCTCCAGACATCGGCACATCACTTCCGCTGCTTCACTGAAATGACACAGGGTGCAGATGTAAAGCTGGGTATCATCAGCATACTGATGATATCTCACCCCGTGTTGTCGGATGATCTCACCCAGCGGTTTCATGTAGATATTAAACAGCAGAGGGGAGAGGACCGATCCCTGAGGGACCCCACAAGGGAGGAACCTAGGGGTCGACCTCTGACCCCCTGCCAACACCGACTGTGACCGACCAGTGAGGTAGGAGGTGAACCACTGCAAAACATTGCCCCCAACCCCTCCAGTCGGTGCAGAAGGATACCATAGTCAATGGTATCGAAAGCCGCTGAGAGGTCAAGTAGCACCAGGATAGTGGAAAATCCCCTATCCCGGGCCCGCCAGAGATCATCCGTCAGCGCGACCAAAGCAGTTTCCGTGGAGCAGCTGAGCCTGAATCCTGACTGTTGAGGGCCCAGATAATCGGCCTCATCCAAGGACCGTTGGAGCTGGAGTGACACCACCTTCTCAATAACCTTCCCTATAAAGGGAAGATTGGAGACAGGACGGTAGTTGTTTAATACAGCTGGGTCCAGGGAAGGCTTCTTGAGGAGGGGGGGCGCACAATTGCCTCCTTGCAGGGAGCCGGAAAGGACCCCTCCCTCAAAGAGGCATTGACAATCTCCTGAACCCAGCCCCGCATCACCTCCCTGCTTGCCGAAACCAGCCAGGAGGGGCACGGGTCCAATAAACAGGTGGCAGAGCTCACAGCTCCAATGGCCTTGTCCATTTCATCGGGTGCTACCGGGTCAAACTCCGTCCACACAGCAGGATCAAAACGAGTCCCTGTCATCTCGACTGAATCATTATCAGCCGACACTGCATTCCAATTGGAGTCAAGGTCCATCCGAATCTGGGCGATTTTATCCGCGAAAAACTTATTAAAGTCCTCAGCACTACCCTGCAAGGGTGCATCAACCCCCCCCCCCCGATTAAGGAGGGAGCGAGTCACCCTAAACAGGGCGGCTGGGCGGGATTCCGCAGATGCAATCAAGGCGGAATGATACGCGCATCTTGCCGCCTTGAGCGCCACCTGATAAGTCTTGATATAAGATCTTACAAGTGTTCGGTCAGATACGGATTTACTTTAGGCGTCTCTTCTGGCGCTTCATCCCCCTGAGTTCCTCAGTAAACCAAGGAGATCTCCTGGGTCTGCTACCACAGAGAGGTCGCAGCGGCGCAATCCGGTCAAGAGCCCCCTTCGCAGCCATACTCCAGGCCGTAACCAGGGACTCTGCCGAACTGTGAATGAGAGAATCCGGTATTTCCCCAAGCGTCCTCTGAAAACTCTCTGGATCCATCAGACGTCTGGGGCGGAACCACCTAATCGGTTCCGCCTCCCTGCAAGGGAGGATTGGAGCCTTGAAAACAAGCTGTAGCAGAAAATGATCTGACCATGACATAGGCAAAATATCTAAGCCCCTTAAATTCAGATCATTGCTCAACTGTTCTGAGAGGAATACCATGTCGGGAGTATGTCCCCTCTCGTGAGTCGGACCCTGAACTACCTGAGTCAGGTTCATGGTTGCCATGGTGGCCATGAACTCCTGTGCCAACCCAGAGGATTCGCCGAGCGACGGAAGATTCAAGTCCCCCAAGACAATAAGCCTGGGGAACTCAACCGCCAGCCCAGCGACCTCCTCAAGTAGACCTCCTCAAGTAGCGCAGGCAGGACTGTTGACATGCAGCTGGGAGGCAGGTACGCGAGCAACAAGCCCACCTGAACCCCTAGGTCCAACTTCACAAGGAGCGACTCACAACCCGCAATCTCAATCTCAGAAACAGCGAGCCTTCGTAGGCTAAAGGTCTTCTTGGCTATAATAGCCACTCCTCCCCCCCTTCCCTGGGGTGTGGCATGCGAGTCGGCCTCCTCATCCAGGAGAAGATCATGGATGAGGGGAGCTTTATTTACAACCAAGTCATGAGGGGTCATTAACAAGGCTGGCAAGGAAGGTCGTAAAAGGGGGAGGGGAAACTCTCGCTTAAAGGCATCTCGCTTAGCAATGCAGCTAGTCCTTAAGTCACAACCGTTCATTGAGTGACATTGAGTTCATTGAGTTCATTGAGTGAAGTTACAACGGCACTTTTTTTAAAAAATGACCGTTTTTCACTTACGACCGTTGCTCCATGGTCACATCGGACGCTGGGCAACGGATTCACACTTATGACGGTCGCAGTGTCCTGGGGTTATGGGATCCCCTTGGGTGACCTTTGGACAAGCAATGTCAAATGGGGAAGCCAGATCGGCTTAATAAACCGGCTACTAACTTAACCACCAGAGGGATTCGCTTCAGAACTGCGTCAAGAAAAGGTTGTAAAACGGGGCAAAACCCACTTAACAAACATTTCACTTAGCCACGAAAATCTGGGGCTCAATTGCGGTCCTAAGTATTGTAGACTTGTGGGGTCGGCGCGTTGTGCAATAAGTTCACACAGTGCAATAAGACTGTGTGTTTGTTGTCGCTGTGAGTTGTGTTGCGGGAGGGGTGCACGAAGGGAGGCTCAGCCAATCTCACTGTACACATGTCGTACATGGACAACAAAGGTCGATTTGATTTGAGTTGAGTTGATAAGTCAAGGATGACCTGTAAATGTCCAGCTTGGGAAAACTGGAAGACCTAAACTCGGGGTCTTTTCCTGGTCTTACCCACCCTCCCCCCCACCTCAAAAAAGAAAAGACCCCAGTTCCCATCATGCTTCACTCACTCAGAGGATGTGGCTGCAACTCTCTCCCCCCCACCCACCACCTGCCTTCCCTTCCCCATTTCCTTGATATAACCGCGTTATCACCAGAAGGCCTTCGATGGCAGGAAACGTCTGTTTTCCAGCTTAAGCCATTTTCTGGCTTCCCTTCATTTAAGACTTGCACATCTGTACACAGCTTTGCAATCTACTCAAGACCTTTGTCCTTTAAAGCAGGGGTCCCCAACCCCCCTTCCCCGATCCGTGAACTGGTACCGGGCCGTGGCATGCCAGCAACCGGGCTGCATGAACAAGCGAAGCCCCATCCGCGGGATGCAGGCAGCACACGAAACCACGTGCTCTCCGGTCCGTGGAAAAACCTCTCTCCACGGAACCGGGTCCCTGGTGCCCAAAAGATTGGGGACCTCTCCTATAAAGGAATCATGGCCAGTCCCAAGAACTGGCCAGTTTAGAGGGAAAGACATATATCATTTCTTTGCCTAATCAGTTTTGGTCTCCAGGATATAAGAGAAGATGTTGAGACTCTAGGAAGAGTGCAGAGAAGAGCAACAAAGATGATCAGGGGACTGGAGGCTAAAACATATGAAGAACGGTTGCTGGGATTGGGTATGTCTGGTTCAGGGGTAGGCCACCTTGGCTCTTTTATGACTGGTGGACTTCAACTCCCAGAATTCCTGAGCCAGCATGGGGGAACTATGGCCCCCTCATGACTGGTGGACTTCAACTCCCAGAATTCCTGAGCCAGCATGGGGGAACTATGGCCCCCTCATGACTGGTGGACTTCAACTCCCAGAATTCCTGAGCCAGCATGGGGGAACTATGGCCCCCTCATGACTGGTGGACTTCAACTCCCAGAATTCCTCAGACAGCATGGGGGAACTACGTCCCCCTCATGACTCGCGGACTTCAACTCCCAGAATTCCTCAGCCAGCATGGCTCAGCTTGGAAACCTCTCCCTTTCCCCTCAGCATGGCTGGCTCAGGAATTCTGGGAGTTGAAGTCCACCAGTCATAAAAGAGCCAAGGATGCCTACCCCTGGTCTAGTTTACTGAAGAGAAGGAGGAAGGGTAACATGATAGCAGCCTTCCAGTATCTCAGGGGCTGCCCCAAAGAGGGGGGGTCCACCTATCCTCCAAGGCGCCTGAAGGCAGGACAAGAAGCAATGGATGGAGTCTAATCAAGGAGAGAAGCAATCTAGAACTAAGGAGAAACTTCCTGACAGTGAGGACAATTAACCAGTGGAACAACCTGCCTCCAGGTTGTTTTTGAAGTTTTTAAGAAGAGACTAATCAAACCAATCAAACTAGTCAGTTTAGAGAAAAGAAGGACCAGGGGTGACATGATAGCAGCATTCCCGTACTTCAGGGGCTGCCACAAAGAGGAGGGGGGGTCCACCTATCCTCCAAGGTGCCTCAAGGCAGGACAAGAAGCAACGGATGGAAACTCACCAAGGAGAGAAGCAACCTAGAACTAAGTGGAAACTTCCTGACAGTGAGAACAATTAACCAGTGGAACCACCTGCCTCCAGAAGTGGTGAATGTTCCAACACTGGAAGCTTTTAAGAAGAGACCGGACAGCCATTGGTCTGAAATGGTACAGGGTTTCCTGCATGACCAGGGGGTTGGACTAGATGACCTCCAAGGTCCCTTCCCGCTCTGTTATTCTGTTACCTGTCTTTTTGATAAAGATGTCAGAACGCGTTGTGTGTAAGAAGATCTCTTCTGACGAACGCAAGAGAAAAACATGGTCAGCGTCATTGAAATGATATTGAGCCCCAAGTTGGGATGGGGTGTGTGTGTGTGAAATCTCACCCCCTTCCTGAGAGCTACGATCTTTGGATTCCTACATTAATTGAAGCAGCTGAGCCAGGTGGTTTTCTTGCAGACATTTCATGAGCCAAGTAGGTAACTTCATCAATGCTACAAAGGGGCATGGTTACCTAGTTTGTCTATCTATGGAGATTCTCGATCATCCAGGTCATGGCTGTCCCAAAATTGGACTTTCTTGTTTTTGGTTTTGTTTTTGTTTTTCCTGGAAAATGTTTATAACTTTTCACCCAAGAAGCTTCAGTTCAGTTCTTCATATGAGCAGTGAAGCATTTTCAAGGGGGAAAAAAAGAAGAAAGTCCAGTTGGCTTTTGAAAAGCACCTTTGGGATAAATCTGGTTATGGAACATCTGCAAGAAAACAAGCAAGCTCAGAGAGCACCAAGGACCCCACAATCCTCCATCTCCTCCTCCTCCTCTCTGCAAACCCCTCTCCCTTCTAGCACTGATGATGCTAGCTAGTTGGGTCATGCGAGGACACCTAAGCCTGCAGAGTTCTCCTCCTCCTCCTCCTCTCCACAAAGCCCCCCCCTCTCCTAGCACTGATGATATTATCTAGCTTGGGGTAATAAAACATCTGCAAGCAAACAACCAAGTTCAGAGAGCACAAAGGCATTTTAGAAAGCACCCAGAGAAGGTCTGAACAAACCACAAGCTGACATTTATAAGGGATGGAAAGAGGACAAACAGACTTAAGTAGATATATGGCTGGTTTGATGTTGTTCACAAATGCCCACTGATCGTTCCTCACCACATCAGAAAGAGAGAGAGATCAAGTGGATCGCTTCTGGCCCCTAAATTCTACTCTTAGAGGGATTGGTCAACTGGTATAACAAAAACTAGAGCGATCGTTGTGGATGTCAGAAAAGACCAGCACAACCACACACCTCTGTGGATCCATGATTCCCCTGGGGAGGTGGTCAGCAGCCATCACGTTTCTGGATGTGCAGCTAACAAGTGGGCTGGCTTGGTCGCTCAACATCTAGACACTGGTGGGTGAAGAGCTGGAAGGGACCTCCTTGGAGGTCTTCTAATCCAACCCCCTGCTCAAGCATTTCGGACAAAGGGCTAAGTGGCTGTCAAATCTCTTTTTAAAAACCTCCAGTGAGGAAGCACCCACGATTTCTGGTGGCAAGCTGTTCCACTGGTTGGTTGTCCTCACTGTTAGGAAATTTCTCCTTAATTCCAGGTTGCTTCTCTCCTTGCTGAGTTTCCATCCATTGCTTCTTCTCTTGCCTTCTGGTGCTTTGTATTCAAAATGATTATTATATGTGTGTGTGTGAGAGAGAGAAATAGATAGATAGATAGATAGATAGATAGATAGATAGATAGATAGATAGATAGATAGATAGATAGATATAGATGGAGGGAGGGAGAGAGGGAGGGGAGGGAGAGGGAGAGAGAGAGAAAGATAGATAGATAGATAGATAGATAGATAGATAGATAGATAGATAGATAGATAGATAGATGGATGGATGGATGGATGGATGGATGGATGGATGGATGGATGGATGGATGGATGGATGGATGGATGGAGGGGAGGGAGAGAGAGAGAGAAATAGATAGATAGATAGATAGATAGATAGATAGATAGATAGATAGATAGATAGATAGATATAGATGGAGGGAGGGAGAGAGGGAGGGGAGGGAGAGGGAGAGAGAGAGAAAGATAGATAGATAGATAGATAGATAGATAGATAGATAGATAGATAGATAGATAGATAGATGGATGGATGGATGGATGGATGGATGGATGGATGGATGGATGGATGGATGGATGGATGGATGGATGGAGGGGAGGGAGAGAGAGAGAGAAATAGATAGATAGATAGATAGATAGATAGATAGATAGATAGATAGATAGATGGATGGATGGATGGATGGAGGGAGGGAGGGAGGGAGGGAGGGAGAGAGAGAGAGGGAGAGAGAGAGGGAGAGAGATGGGTGTAGGTGTATCTGTATACATATATACACATATATACACATACATATATACACATACATAACACACATATGCACGTTATATACATTCAAATATGATTATATACATAACACACATATGCACGTTATATACATTCCAAATGATTATGAGTGTACATGTGTGTGTATACACATGCACACACACCTACACCCATACACACATATAAATCATCGTTTTGAATGTATGTGTATGGGTAGATATATACTTTCCTTTGAGAGCAGGCAAACAGAATTACATTTTTAATGTGGGCCAGTGTGCTCACAATAAAAAATGACAATAAAGGTTATCTTGTCTTATCTTATCTTATCTCTTATCATCATCTTATCCAGGGGTTCTCAACCTTGGAATTTTAAGACTTGTGGATTTCAACTCCCAGAATTCTGGGAGTTGAAGTCCACAAGTCTTACAGTTGCCACGGTTGAGAACCCCTGATCTTATCTTATGTTAAGGAGCCAGTGGCTTGGAGGAAAAGGCAGGGATTTCTCTGCTGCTTTAGAAGACAGAAATAGAACGATCTCCGAAAGTTTAAGAAACAGCCTGAAAGGAACAATCTGAAACTCAAGAAACGGGACATCCTTCACTTAGAAACAGGAATCAGATGAACGGGTAGAGTTTGGGGCCTCCGCTGGATAAAAAATATCTTGGTGCTATAGTTGATTATAAGCTGAGTAAGTCAGCCAGGTTGTAAGGGAGAGTCCTTAGTGGATGATCACTTGACCCTGAGCCAGCAATGTGCAGCAGCAGCCAAAAAAAGGCTAATACAATCCTGGGTTGCATGAACAGAGGCATAGAATCAAGATCACGCAAAGTATTAGTACCACTTTATAGAATCCTAGTGAGCCCACACCTGGAATAATTTTGGTCACCACATCACAAAAAAGATGTTGAGAGTTTGGAAAAAGTTCAAAGAAGAGCAACTAAGATGATCCAAGGCCTGGAGACTAAAACATATGAAGAACGGCTGCGGGACTTGGGTTTGGCTAGTCTGAACAAAAGAACAAATAGGGGAGACATAATAGCAGTCTTCCAGTATCTGAGGGGCTGCCACAAATGAGAGGAGGGGGTCACGTTATTCTCCAAAGCACCTGAAGGCAAAACGAGAAACAATGGTTGGAAACTGACCAAAGAGAGAAGCAACCTGGAATTGAGGAGAAACTTCCTGACAGTGAGGACAATTAACCAGTGGAACAATTTGCCTCCAGAAATGGTGGGCGCTCTATCACTGGAGATTTTTAAGAAGCTAGACAGTCACTTGTCTGAGCCAGTATAGGTTCTCCTCCTTGAGCAGGGGGATGGACTAGAAGACCTCCAAGCTCCCTTCCAGCTCTATTCTATTCTAATGGGGACATCCAGAAGCAGAGGTGAGGAAAGATGGGAGAGAAACTGAAAAGGGATTCAGAGAAAGGCACGGAGCGTAAAGAATAAAACAGAGACTGAAAGAATCAAAGCTGCTCAGCCTTGTGGGGTTCTTTGCTGATTCTGCAAGCTTGGTCTAGGCCAAGGGTAGGCAACCTTGGCTCTTTTATGACTGGTGGACTTCAACTCCCAGAATTCCTGAGCCAGCATGGGGGGACTATGGCCCCCTCATGACTGGTGGACTTCAACTCCCAGAATTCCTGAGCCAGCATGGGGGGTCTATGGCCCCTTCATGACTGGTGGACTTCAACTCCCAGAATTCCTGCGCCAGCCTGGCTCAGCTTGGAAACCTCTCCCTTTCCCCTCAGCGTGGCTGGCTCAGGAATTCTGGGAGTTGAAGTCCACGAGTCATAAAAGAGCCAAGGTGGCCTACCCCTGTCCTAAGTCCTCCTGTTCTAAGCAGTGAGTCTCCTAGAGCAGGGGTAGGCCACCTTGGCTCTTTTATGTCTCGTGGACTTAAACTCCCAGAATTCCTGAGCCAGCATGGGAGAACTATGGCCCCCTCGTGACTCGTGGACTTCAATTCCCAGAATTCCTGAGCCAGCATGGGGGAACTATGGCCCCCTCATGACTCGTGGACTTCAACTCCCAGAATTCCTGAGTCAGCATGGGGGAACTATGGCCCCCTCATGACTGGTGGACTTCAACTCCCAGAATTCCTGAGCCAGCATGGGGGAACTATGGCCCCATGACTCGTGGACTTCAACTCCCAGAATTCCTGAGCCAACATGGCTCAGTTTGGAAACTTCTCCCTTTCCCCTCAGCATGAATGGCTCAGGAATTCTGGGAGTTGAAGTCCACCAGTCATAAAAGAGCCCAGGTGGCCTACCCCTAGTAAAGGGAGTCCTCAACTTCCGACCACGATTGAGCCCAACATTTCTGTCACTAAACGAGACACTTATTTTACGATCTTTCTTGCCACAGCGGTTAAGTGAACCACTGCAGTTGATAAATGAGTAACCTGGTTGTTAAGCGAATCCATCTTCCTCATTGACTTCGCTTGTCCAAAGGTTGCAAAAGGGGATCACGTGACCCCAGGTCATAAATATGAGTCGGTTCCCAAATGCCTGAATTTAGATGATGATGATGATGGTGGTGGTGGTGGTGATGATGATCATCATCATCATCATCCCTTGGGAAGGACTCGATAGGTAGACAAAATGCCAGATCCAGTCTGAACATCTGGCTGACTGTGCGATGATCCATAATAATAATAATAATAATAATAATAATAATAAGAATAAGAATAAGAATAAGAATAAGAATAAGAATAAGAATAAGAATAAGAATAAGAATAAGAATAAGAATAAGAATAAGAATAAGAATAGTTGGAAGGGACCTTGGAGGTCATCTAGTCCAACCCCCTGCTCAGGCAGAAAACCCTATACCATTTCAGACGATGGCTGTCCAGTCTCTTCTTAAATCATGTGACTGGGGGGGGGAGGGGGACGCTGCAAAGGTTGTAATTCTGAAAGACGGTTTTTAAGTCACATTTTTCAGTGCCGCTGTAAATCTGAACAGTCACTAAATACACTGCTATAAATCAAAGGCTACTTGTAGTTTTTCTGCAGACGTCTCATGACCCAACTACATATCACCAATGCTAGAAGGTCGGGTAGGACATGACTGGGTGATGAAAGTCTCCAGGAAAACAACTAGGCTCAGAAAGTTGAAGTTCACCCATCTTAAAAGAGACCAAGGTTGGAAACACTGAGATTGTGGATCCAGTTCCCCATTTAGCCATCAGAATCGGAATAGAGCTGGCAGGGACCTTGGAGATCTGCTAGTCCAGCCCCCTGACCAAGCAGGAGACCCTATGCCCTTTCGGACAAAATGGCTGTCCAGTCTTTTCTTAAAGTTGTGGGGAGCACACACAACTTACGAAGGCAAGCTGTACCACTGGTTAATTGTCCTCACTGTCAGGAAGTTTCTCCTTAATTCTAGTCTGCTTCTCTCTTTGATTAGTTTCCATCCGTTGCTTCTTGTCCGGCCTTCAGGGGCTTTGGAGGATAGCTTGACTCCCTCTTCTTTGGGGCAGCCCCTCAGATACTGGAATACTGCTATCATGTCCCCCCTGGTCCTTCTTTTGTCCAGACTGGATTGGATTAGTTAGATTAGATTAGATTAGATTAGATTAGATTAGATTAGATTAGATTAGATTAGATTAGATTAGATGGTCTCATGACTCCTTCCAATTGTAATGTTTATCATCACACACCCCTCTCCAGATCCAGGTTTTTAGGGCAGGGCCATTAGCTCGCCACAATGGGATAGAAAAGGTGGATAGAGAAAAATTATTTTCTCTATCACACAATACCAGGACAAGGGGGCACTCCCTAAAGCTCGTAGGTAAGAAAGTGAGGACAAATAAAGGGAAATATTTCTTCACCCAGAGGGTCGTTGGTTTATGGAATTCACTTCCATAAGGGGTCGTGACAGCTGTCAGCCTTGATAGCTTCAAGGCAGGGTCAGACAGATTCATGGATGCCAAGTGTATCGGTGGCTATTAAAACGGATCCGCCTCTATGTTGGTTGAGGCAGGCAGGATTCCCTTGAGTACCATTTGTTGGGGGTCAAGGGAAAGGGAGGGTTTTGCCTTCTCTTTCTGCTCAAGATCCCCATATACAATTGGTGGGCCACTGGGTGACACAGAATGCTGGACTCGATGGGCTTTGGCCTGATTCAGCATGGCTCTTCTTAGGTTCTTAAGGAGAGGAGTCCAGTTCTGTCGAGATTTGCATCTATCCTGGCTCACCAAGCTAAATAAATAAATGAAGCCACCCCATTGAGTTCAACTAGCAATGAAGGCAAGACAGGGTGGCTATGACAAAGATCTCTGATAAAAGCTTTGCGGCCCCTATTTGCAAGGGGCCACAATTCTGATCCTCCAAAATCCAGACCTCTGGTTTGCCTCCTTGGACTCTCTGTGGGAGCCCACTCCCCGCCTCCCAAAATATATTCAATCAGAATCAATCAGAATAGAGCTGGAAGGGAGGTCATCCAGTCCAACCCCCTGCTCAGGCAGGAAACCCTACATCATTTCAGACACATGGCTGTCCAGTCTCTTCTTTAAAACCTCCAGCGTTGGAGCATTCACGGCTTCTGGTGGCAGGCAGTTCCACTGGTTAATTGTTCCAACTGTCAGGAAGTTTCTCTTTAGTTCCAGGTTGCTTCTCTCCTTGATTAGTTTCCATCCGTTGCTTCTTGTCCTGCCTTCAGGCGCTTTGGAGAAGAGCTTGACTCCCTCTTCTTTGTGCCACACTTTCCATCATCCACAGCCAGGGGAGCTGTTCTTGGGAGTTTGGTGAGGTGTCCAACAAGCATAAAAAGCCTCAGGATGAAGTCTGTTTTATGCTCTATGCCCTGCGCAGGTTGCAGTAAATTTAGAATAGAATATAGAATATAGAACATGGAATGGAAGCAGAAGCAAAAGCAGAATAGAATAGAATAGAATAGAATAGAATAGAATAGAATAGAATAGAATAGAATAGAATAGAATAGAATAGAATAGAATAGAATAGAATAGAATAGAATAGATGGAATGGAATGGAATGGAATGGAATGGAATGGAATAGAATAGAATATGGAATAGGAATAGGAATAGGAATAGGAATAGGAATAGGAATAGAATAGCAGCTGGAAGGGACCTTGGAGGTCTTCTAGTCCAGCCTCCTGCTCACGCAGGACAACCTATACCGTCACAGACAGGTGACTGTCCTGTCTCTTCTTAAAAACCTCCAGTGATGGAGCACCCAGGATTTCTGGAGGCAACTTCTGTTCCACTGGTTAATTATCCTCACTGTTGGGAAGTTTCTCCTTAATTACAGGTTGCTTCTCTCTTTGATCAATTTCCAACCATTTATTCTCATCCTTCCCTCTGGTGCTTTGGAGAATAGTTTGACCCCCTCTTCTTCTTTGGGGTAGCCCCTCAGATGCTGGACCACTGCTATCATGTCACCCCCATTTCTTCTTTTCTTTAGACTAGACACACCCAAGCCCTGCAGCCGGTCGTCTGTTTTAGTCTCCAGGCCTTGGATCATCTCAGTTGCTCTTCTCTGGATTTTTTCCAAAGTCTCAACGTCTTTTTTATAATTTTGGCGACCAAAATTGGCTGCAGTGTTCCAGGTGTGGCCTGACTAGGGTTTTATAAAGTGGTACTAATACTTCGCGCGCTCTTGTTTCTATGCCTGTTTACTCAACCCAGGATTAGATTTTTTGGCAGCTGCTGCCGCACAAATCTTTTCATTATTCTGCAAACTTAAGACTGATCCCCATACAGCTAATCCTCACACTTACAACTGTCTCAGCAGATCCTGCAACCAGCATCCCGTGGCCAGGTGATCAACATTTGGCACCTTCCTAGCCACTTTCTGACCAGCAAAGTCAGTGAGGACAATTAGCCAGTAGAACAGCTGGCCACCAGAAATCGTGGGCGCTCCATCACTGGAGGTTTTTAAGAAAAGACTAGACATTCACCTGTCTGAGACAGTAGAAGTCCTCCTGCTTGAGCAGGGGGCTGGACTAGAAGACCTCCAAGGTCCCTTCCAGCTCTATTCTATTCTAACAGAGGTAAGCCCAACGCGTTTCATAACCGCAAGACTCCCTTACTAAGCAATTGTTGTCATAAGCCGAGGCCTGGACATATTTAGCAGCTCACACGAAACGGGTAAGAAGACCAGCTTTCTCCAGTCTGAATGGTCCCTGCAGGTCTGGACTACAGTTCCCAGAATCCCCCACTTCTAGGGCCCCAGATTTGGGGAGGCCAGTGTAAAGAGGATATAAAAAGGCAAAGACTGCCCTGAAGCCACCCAGGGATACCCTGTGACACACACACCCACACCCATCAGCCACAGCCAAGTAAGTGCAAGTCAAGTCATGAGACTAGTCCCTATGATGGCTTGTACAGGTGGTCCTCAACGTATGACCACAATGGAGCCCCAAAAATGTACGTGGTTCAGTGAGACGTTTGTTCAGCGGGTTTTGCCCCATCTTACGACTTTGCTTGCCCACCGTTGGCAAGTGAATCACTGCAGTTCTTCAGTTAGTGACCTAGTCATTAAGTGAATCCAGCTTTCTCCCATTGAAGGTCACCCAAGGGGATCACGTGACCCATCTGGGACGCCGCACCCATCACAAAGACGAGTCAGTTGCCAGGCGTCTGAATTTTGATCATGTGACCGTGCGGAGGGTGTACCGGTTGTTCGTTAAGTGTGAAAAACGCTCCTAAATCACTTTTTTTCCAGGACTGTCATAACTTCAAACAATCACTAGAGGAATAAGTCAACGGTTACCTGTACTTGTGGCCAGGAGCATGGGAACTGTTGTACCCTTTTGGGGAAACAGAGAAGCTGCTTGGACCTCTGGCCTAGCATTTCATCAATCCTCAATCAGAATAAAGTTGGAAGGGACCTTGGAGGTCATCTAGTCCAACCCCCTGCTCAAGCAGGAGACCCTACATCATTTCAGACCAATGGCTGTCCAGTCTCTTCTTGAAAACCTCCAGTGATGGATGGATGGAAGGAAGGAAGGAAAGAAGGAAGGAAAAAAGAATAACAGAGTTGGAAGGGATCTTGGAGGTCTTCTATTCCAACCCCCTGCTCAGGCAGGAGACCCTAGATCAGGGGTAGGCAACCGTGGCTCTTTTATGACTGGTGGACTTCAACTCCCAGAATTCCTGAGCCAGCCATGCTGAGGGGAAGGGAGAGGTTTCCAAGGTGAGCCATGTTGGCTCAGGAATTCTGGGAGTTGAAGTCCACGAGTCATGAAGGGGCCATAGTTCCCCCATGCTGGCTGAGGAATTCTGGGAGTTGAAGTCCACGAGTCATAAAGGGGCCATAGTTCCCCCATGCTGGCTCAGGAATTCTGGGAGTTGAAGTCCACCAGTCATGAAGGGGCCATAGTTCCCCCATGCTGGCTGAGGAATTCTGGGAGTTGAAGTCCGCGAGTCATGAGGGGGCCATAGTTCCCCCATGCTGTCTGAGGAATTCTGGGAGTTGAAGTCCGCGAGTCATGAGGGGCCATAGTTATTTCAGACAAACGGCTAAATGGCTGTCAAAACTCCTCTTAAAAACCTCCAGTGAGGGAGCACCCACGATTTCTGGTTGCAAGCTGTTCCACTGATTAATTGTCCTGACTGTTAGGAAGTTTCTCCTTAATTCCAGGTTGCTTCTCTCCTTGATTAGTGTCCGTCCATTTTTTCTTGTCTTGCCTTCCGGTGCTTTGGAAAATAAGTTGACCCCCCCTCTTCTTTGGGGCAGCCCCTCAAATATTGTAATACTGCTATCATGTTCTCCCTCCCCCCCCAGTCCTTTTTCCTAGACTAGCCATTCCCATGTCCCGCAGCCGTTCTTTATATGTGTTACTCTCCAGGCCTTTGACCACCTTAGTTGCTCTTCTCTGAAAGGTTTTTTTTCCAAAGTCTCAACCTCTTTTTTTGTAAGGTGGTGACCAAAACTGGATGCAGGATTCCAGGTGGGGGCCTTACTAAGGCCTTGTAAAGCAGTATTAACCGGTCACGTGATCTTGATCCTAGCCCTCTGTTAATGTAACCCAGGATTGCGTTAGCGGTTTTGGTTGCAGCCGCACACCGCCAGGCTCACATTTAAGTGAACCTCCAGCAATTCCTTCCCATTAGCCAAAAAGGATGCACAAGGGATAAAAGGACACATTGCCCACGCACACACCCACACACACACACAAGCACTCACAACCTCCACCTTCCCTGGCTTAACTATCATCCATTATCCTCCCTAAGCCTGAGGCCCTTTAGCAGTGCTGGACTACAACTCCCATCACTCTTGCCTGGGCTGGGACACACACACACACAGCACCGCAAGCCTCCACCCGGCCGAGCTGATGCGATCTTTGGCTGGTCCAACCGAGCAGGAGACTTCGAAGTGCTAAAGCGAGGCTCGGATCACGTTCCAGCACGTGACCCGAGCCCAGATGTGGAATCCCGGACCAGTTTCGGCCAGCTGGACTCGCAGGGCACGTGGGAAGAAGCAGGAAGGGGGGGTCGCCCCCCCACCCGCTCCTATGGCCGGGGAGGGGGATCATCCCTCGGAGACTGATCGGAGCGGCCATGGGAAGGGGGGGCAGGCGACCACCCCCCCTTTTCCGCCTGCGCGGAGTGGGGAGGGTTAATACGCTTTGAATTCTCCACCCGGGGCTCCAGCAGAAAATGGGGAGGGGGGAGTAAGAGGAAAAAAAACACAAGGAAGCCGGAAGGGCAGAGGGTCCGCAACGTGCTCAAGCCACGAAGTTGCCCCTCCAGGAACCCCACCTACCCACCCACACACCCACACCCACCGACTACGAGCTACCTACCTCGCAGGGTCGTCGTGCCCTTCTCGAGCAGGAAATCCGAGGCTGGCTTTGCAGGGCGGGAGCCAGCTCGCCCTCCACCCACCCGCCCTCCCCCAAAACGCCCACCCCAATTCCCACCCGCGAGGATGCGCTCCGCGGATGCCCGGGATGCTCGTCCGCCCCTTCGGGGGGGGTTTGCAGGAGGCGGGGAGGGGGGGAAGGCAGGGGCGGGGAGGGGGTCTTCCCCAGAGCCTAGGTGCCCCCCAATTCTCTCTCTCTCTCTCTCTCTCTCTCTCTCTCTGCAGGGCACAGCCAAGGGGGCGCCCACCGGATCAAAGGGGGCGCCCACCGGATCAAAGGGGGCGCGCAGGGAGGGAGAGAAAAGGGGGGGTCTCAAGCTGGCACCGGCCAAAGCCGGTGGTTGCCCCCGGCCAGACAAAGCCGCCGGGCCGGGACCCTTCCCCTCTTTAGCGCCGGCTCGGATCTGCTCCGCTTTTCCTCCTCCTCCTCCTCCGCAGAGCTGCCTTTCTCCTCCCGCCTCTGCCGGCCGGGCTGCTTTTCCTCTCCTGCGGCTCCCGCGCCGCCCCTGCCTACCTGTTGGTTGCTCTCCTGCCGCCGCCAGGCGTGACTTTTTCCCGGGTTTTGAATCGGAAACGGGCAAGCCCAGCCCGACGTCGGCAGACCTGGGCGGCGAGTTAACCCTGCAGGCGCTGCGCCTTCCTCTCTCTCTCTCTCTTGCGCTGCGCCCAGGCGCGGAGGCCAGGAGGGGTTGGGCCAGCCCTCCCCCCAGGCGGGAGGGGGAGGGGATCGGGTGGCCAAGCACGCCCCCCCCGCCGACCCCTCCCCTCCCCCCCTCCCCCCGACTCCCTAATCCTCCCTGGTCCGGTGCAAGGACAAAGAGGCGGATCTCCAGGTGAATGCGCTTCCCTGCTGGGGGGGGAGGGGGGAGGGAGGGAGGAGATGCCGGCCCGGGCCAGGCCTCCTCTTCCTCCTCCTCCTCCTCCCCCCCACCCCGCAAACAGCCCGGAGGAGGGGGTGAGGCAGGATTGGGGTAAAGGCAAAGGGGGGTTTGCCCTGGCACTCGCCCCCCTCCCCTTCTGTGCCTGGGACGCCTTCCTCTCTCTCTCTTCCCCCCCCCGAAAGACCCTGGGGAAGAAGGAGGTGGGGGCTTGGCTTTGCAATCCAGGAAGGCAGCCTCCCCCCCCCACTTTGGAGTGAGATTTAACTCAGGTGAAGGTTTGGGAGGGCAGCGGCAGGCAGAAGCCTTGGAGTGAATGGACCTCGGCGGCTTAGATGGGGGGGGTCTCTGCTCTGGACCCTTAATAAGGCAAGGGGGAAATAACAAGGCCTCCCCCCCCTCAAAAGCAGAAATTGAGAGAATGGGAACCCACCAGGTCCTCACCTAAGATTCAATCCCAGCTAGGCCCACCAGGAGCTGCAGGGTCGAAACCGAAAGTCCAACCCAGGGGGGGAACAACTGAAAAGCAGCCGGAGGAGGGGAGGGCTGCAGGCCCTCTGGGGAAGGACCCTGAGAGTCCACTACCTCTCTCTTGGGGGGGTCCCGTGCAATCCAGCGGGAGATCCAAAGAGGATCTCCAGATCCAGGGTGGAGAGAAGGGCGGGCGACCGCCTTTTCGTGGCTTCCAGCAGGCAGGAGGTAAAGGAGCAAATGCACCTCCTGGTTTTAAAATTCTTCCACCTTCCCAATTAGGCCCCGGGCCTGGGGCTAAAAGAGGAGGGATTGGCCCAATGCATAGGAATCGCCCAGGGGGCATGGTCTGGGTTCCATAGCCGGGGAAAGAAAGGACAGCTGGATTCTCAAAGATTGCAGGAAAGCCAGGATCGGGAATCTCCAGCACCATCTCCAAGGAACCGATCGGATTAAAAAGCCAGAACTTTTGCTGCTCTCTGATTCCTACAGGACACCGAACAGAAACACAGCAGCTGTTAATACATTTGTAGCTCAGGGTTGACGTCAGAGGTCTGTGGTGCTCTCTGAGCTCGCCTGACACGCAAGCCACCACTAGAATATAAAACTGACAGCAAACTGCACTCCTTGCTGGCACTGATGATGTTACCTAGCTGGGTCATGAAACGTCTGCAAGGAATCAAGCAAGCTCAGAGAGCACCAAGGCCCACACAGTTCCCCTCTTCCGCCTGTCTGTACACCCCACTTCCTTCTAGCACTTTTAGTTTGGGTCATGAAATATCTGCAAGAAAAGCAGCAAGCTCAGAGAGCACCCAGGACACACACACAAACACACCAGTTCTTCTCATTTTCCTGTCTGTACATCACTTTCTTCTAGCACTGATGATGTTAGTTGGGCAATGAAATGTCTGCAAGAAAACAAGCAAGCTCAGAGGAACACCCAGAATTCCTCATGTCAGCTTTTGTTTAGCCTTATTTAGAAGAGGAGAAGAGAAGAGAGGAGAGGAGAGAATAGAAAATAGAATAGAATAGAATATAGAATAGAATAGAATATAGAATAGAATAGATTGTAGAATAGAATAAGGAATAGAATAGAATAGAATAGAATAGAATAGAATATAGAATAGAATTGATTGTAGAATAGAATAGAATAGATTGTAGAATAGAATAGAATATAGAATAGAATGCAATATAGAATAGAATGGATTGTAGAATAGAATAAGGAATAGAATAGAATAGAATATAGAATAGAATAGATTATAGAATAGAATAGAATAGATTGTAGAATAGAATAGATTGTAGAATAGAATAGAATAGAATATAAAATAGAATGCAATATAGAATAGAATGGATTGTAGAATAGAATAAGGAATAGAATAGAATATAGAATAGAATAGATTGTAGAATAGAATAGAATAGATTGTAGAATAGAATAGAATATAGAATAGAATGCAATATAGGATAGAATGGATTGTAGAATAGAATAAGGAATAGAATAGAATAGATTGTAGAATAGAATAGAATATAGAATAGAATGCAATATAGAATAGAATGGATTGTAGAATAGAATAAGGAATAGAATAGAATATAGAATAGAATAGATTGTAGAATAGAATAGAATAGATTGTAGAATAGAATAGAATATAGAATAGAATGCAATATAGAATAGAATGGATTGTAGAATAGAATAAGGAATAGAATAGAATATAGAATAGAATAGATTGTAGAATAGAATAGAATAGATTGTAGAATAGAATAGAATATAGAATAGAATGCAATATAGAATAGAATGGATTGTAGAATAGAATAAGGAATAGAATAGAATAGATTGTAGAATAGAATAGAATAGATTGTAGAATAGAATAGAATATAGAATAGAATGCAATATAGAATAGAATGGATTGTAGAATAGAATAAGGAATAGAATAGAATATAGAATAGAATAGATTGTAGAATAGAATAGAATATAGAATAGAATGCAATATAGAATAGAATGGATTGTAGAATAGAATAAGGAATAGAATAGAATAGAATAACAGAGAAGAGAAGAGAAAAGAGAAGAGAAGAGAGAGCTGGAAGGGACCTTGGGGGTCTTCTACTCCAGCCCCCCAAGCAGGAGAACCTACACCATCTCAGACAGGTGATTGTCTAGTCTCTGCATGGGGGGAATCCACTTGACTTTTTTTCCAAAGCTCATTCATCCACTCGCTGCCAGTTTCTCCCACCCTCTCAATTTGGGAAACCAAATCTGGACATCCCTGACTTAACAGCACTTAGTGATCCTTGGAATTTACATTGGCACTGAAAAAACTGACTCGTGGACATCCTTCAGACTTATGACCGCTGCTGCAGGATCCCCAGGGTCCCGTGATTTACATTTGGATGCTTGACAACCGACTCACATTTACGACGGTCGCACTGTCCTGGGGGGCTGTCAGGTGATCACTTTTTTACCCCTTTCTGACAAGCAAAGTCCATGAGGAAGCCAGATTCACTTAACCATCTTGTTATTCACTGCTGTGATTCACTTCATAGCAGTGGCAAGAAAGGAAGGCCTTAAAGCGGGGCAAAACTCACTTAACAAATGTTTCACTCTAGCAACAGAAATTTTGGGCTCAAGTTGTGGTGGTACATCAATGTACGTCATAGGTGCCTTGGGTGGAATCCAAAAACATCTGGAGCACCACCTGTAAACCATCGGCCTGGAAAAAAAATCACCATCCGTCTCCCTTAGCAACATACATTTTGGGCACAGTTGTGGTTGTAATAGTAATAGTAATAACAGTAATAATAAGAAGAGGAGGAGGAGGAGGAGGAGGAGGAGGAGGAGGAGGAGAACAAGAACAACAAGAACAAGAACAAGAACAAGAAGTAGTCAATTGCAAAAGGCGGCCTTACTAGGAACTGCTTCCATCCTGCGACGAGATCTGTAATACCATCAAACATCCACATCTGCCTTTCCCAGGTCCTTGGGAAGGGCTCGATAGGTAGACAAAAAGGCCACGTCCAGTCTTTTTTTTTTTAATTAAAAATTCCTTTATTAAAACATTCAGCATTGTACATAAAATCTTTGTATGCATCAAACATCATAGCATCTGGTATACAACCCTACGTATTATTCTTTGGAAACGTCTGGTTTGGTAAACATTTTTCACTATTATACCCCCGTTACATTTTTTATTCTCTATGATCCCTGACAATAGGTCTTGAGGTAGTAGTTAAACATTAAATATAAGATCATATTAATAATCAATCCTCAGAGAACACAGCATATAACACTAGGTATTAATCTTTGACGTCCAGTCTCTTCTTAAAAAACCTCCAGTGTTGGAGCATTCACCACTTCGGGAGGCAGGTAGTTCCACTGGTTAATTGTTCTCACTATCAGGAAGTTTCTCCTTAGTTCTAGGTTGCTTCTCTCCTGGATTAGTTTCCATCTGTTGCTTCTTGTCCTGCCTTCAGGCGCTTTGGAGAGTAGCTTGACTCCCTCTTCTTTGGGGCAGCCCCTGAGATACTGGAAGACGGCTATCATGTCCCCCCTCATCCTTCTCTTCATTAAAGTAGACCTTCCAAATCCAGCAACCATTAATTGAGGACTACCGGTACTTTTCCATCCCATCATCTACAACAACACGGGGAGGATAAGAGTGTTTGGGCTCATGAGGTAAAAGCCAGAGGCCAAACGCACCTAGGAACAATGATCCCATTTTCCCTCACAAATCAACACAACTTATGAAAGTTTTAGGTTAGGTAAATGTTGTCTTTGCAGATAATCATCTATTTTATGCAAACCAAGTTCCTGCTTCTTGTAAAGGTGGGAGTAAAAATGGTGACAGGGCTGTTTAATAAGATCGTTCTCTTTTATTACACTGTCACTGTCACACTGTATTCTCAACCATTCTCTTTTTTCTCTTTCTATTCTTCATTTGCACAGCAGCCATTTTCCCGGTTTATTTGCAAACTCAAAAATGTTTTGGTTTTTTTTTGCACAATTCGGTTTGGTTTCGCTTTCTTGAGCTGTTCAGCTAGACCAGGGGGGTCATCAAACTTGGCCCTTTTGTGACCCGTGGACTTCAGCTCCCAGACGCTGGCTGAGGAATTCTGGGAGTTGAAGTCCACAAAGTCATAAAAGGGCCAAGTTTGAAGACCCCTGAGCGAGACGATTGAGGATAAAAACAGTTTAATCTGAGGTAAAATTTTAGAATCCATCGGTGCCCTTTGCAATTCAGGTTTTTTTTTTCTTTCTGATTTCATCCAATAGATTTTGCAACTTTTTCTGGGATTTCATCTTCTATAATAATAACAACAACAATGATAATGTTAATAATAATAATAATAATAATAATAATAATAATAATAATAATAATAATAATAATAAAGTTGGAAGGGACCTTGGAGGTCATCTAGTCTAACCCCCTGCTCAGGCAGGAAACCCTACATCATTTCAGACACATGGCTGTCCAGTCTCTTCTTAAAAACTTCCAGTGTTGGAGCATTCACAGCTTCTGGAGGCAGGTAGTTCCACTGGTTAATTGTTCTCACTGTCAGGAAGTTTCTCCTTAGTTCTAGGTTGCTTCTCTCCTTGGTTAGTTTTCATCCCTTGCTTCTTGTCCTGCCTTCAGGCGCTTTGGAGAAGAACTTGACTCCCTCTTCTTTGGGGCAGCCCCTGAGATATTGGAACACTGCTATCCTGTCCCCCCTCGTCCTTCTCTTCATTAAGAGAAGGGAAGGGACCTTGGAGGTCATCTAGTCCAACCCCCTGCTCAGGCAGGAGGCTCTATACTATTCTGGACAAAGGGCTGTCCAGTCTCTTCTTTAAAGTTTCCAGTGTTGGAGCATTCACAACTTCTGGTGGCAGGTTGTTCCCCTGATTAATGGTTCTGACTGTCAGGAAATGTCTCCTTCATTCCAGGTTGCTTCTCTCCTTGCTTGGTTTCCATCCATCTTGTCCTGCCTTCTGATGCTTTGGAGAATAGCTTGACTCCCTCTTCTGTGGGGCAGCCCTTGAGACCGAGGTGGGGGAAGGGGTAGAGAGAAATGTCCCAATGGAACCGTCTAGAGCAGGGGTTCTCAACCTTGGCAACTTTAAGACTTGTGGACTTCAACTCCCAGAATTCCTCAGCCAGCAAAGCTGGCTGAGGAATTCTGGGAGTTGAAGTCCACAAGTCTTAAAGTTGCCAAGGTGAGAACCCGTGCTCTAGAGGTGATGGAGGCACCAGGAACCCTGCCAATCCAAGGTTTAAAATTCCCAAGAATTTTAGCTGAAGGTGTGGCAAGAGAGGGAGACTGAGGCCACATCCATTTAATCAAAACAATAACAACAACAACAAAGGAACAAAGGGAGAGACTGACCACTTGGCCCAGCCCTGAGGTGGTGCCCCTTCCAGGCCAACCCTGCCAGCCTTTGGACCACACCTGCCCCTCCCACCTTCCCTATGGGTGAGGGGGGGGAGGCTTTTCAAGGGGAAAGGCCCTGGAGGGGCAGCTTTCTCCAGGTCATTAAGGGTCTTTTGCCTGACAAAGCGGCCTCAAGGTCACTTCTTTCCATTTAGGGTTCCCCCTCCCCCTTAGCACTCCCCCCCCCCCAGGACTTGCAATCAGGCAGTTTCCAAAGGGAAAAATCCTGCTTGCTTTTCTTCCTTGCTACCCTCCCCCCCACCACACAAAAAAAGAGGATTTTGTCCCCCTTGGGATTGATTCCCTTTTGCAAAAGCTCCAGGTTTGCCAATAATAAATCCCTTCCCTTCTCCTTCCCTTTCTCCTTTCCCCCTTTCCTTCTCTTTCTCTTTCTCCTTCTCGTCTTCACTTTCTCCATTTTCTTCTTTCCCCTTCTCTTTCTCCTGTTTTCTCCTTCCTCTTCTCCTTCCCCCTTTCCTTCTCTTCTTCTCTTTCTCCTTTTCCTTCTTTCTGCTTCCCCTTCTCTTTCTCCTGTTTTCTCCTTCCTCTTCTCTTTCTCATTTCCCCCTTTCCTTCTCTTTCTCTTTCTCTTTCTCCTTTTCCTTCTCTTCTTCACTTTCTCCATTTCCTTCTTTCTCCTTCCCCTTCTCTTTCTCCTGTTTTCTCCTTCCTGTTCTCCTTCCCCTCTCCTTCTCTTTCTCTTTCTCCTTCCCCTTTCTCCTTCTCTTTTTCTTTCTCCTTTCCTTTCTCTTTCTCCTTTTCCTTCTCTTTGTCCCCCCCTTTCTCCTTTCCTTCTTTCTGCTTCCCCTTCTCTTTCTCATTTCCCCCTTTCCTTCTCTTTCTCTTTCTCCTTTTCCTTCTCTTCTTCACTTTCTCCATTTCCTTCTTTCTCCTTCCCCTTCTCTTTCTCCTGTTTTCTCCTTCCTGTTCTCCTTCCCCTTTCTCCTTCTCTTTCTTTTTCTCCTTCCCCTTCTCTTTCTCCTGTTTTCTCCATCCTCTTCTTTCTCCTTCCCCTTTCTCCTTCTCTTTTTCTTTCTCCTTTCTTTTCTCTTTCTCCTTTTCCTTCTTTGTCCTTCCCTTTCTCCTTTCCTTCTTTTTCTCCTTCCCCTTCTCTTTCTCCTGTTTTCTCCTTCCTCTTCTCCTTCTTTCTCCTTCTTCTTTCTTTCTCCTTTCCCTTCTCTTTGTCCCTCCCTTTCTCCTTTCCTTCTTTTTTTTCTTCCCCTTCTCTTTCTCCTGTTTTCTCCATCCTCTTCTCTTTCTCCTTCCCCTTTCCTTTCTCTTTCTCCTTTTCCTTCACTTTCTCCATTTCCTTCTTTCTCCTTCCCCTTCTCGTTTCTCTTTCTCCTGTTTTCTCCTTCCCCTTTTCTCCTTCTCTTTCTCTTTCTCCTTCTCTTTCTCCTTTTCCTTCTCCACCTCCTTCTCCTCTTCTGTGCTTCATCGCTGGAAGTTTTCAGAAAGAGACTACTGGACGGTCACTTGTCTGAAATGGTCTAGGCTAGGGTCTCCTGCTTGAGCAAGGGTTAGACTAGAAGACCTCCAAGGTCCCTTCAATTCTGATTCTGATTCTCTTTCTCCTCTTCCTCTTTTTCCCTCTCTTTTTTCCTCCTCCTCCTCCTCCCCCTCTTTCTCCTCCTCCCCTCTCCATTTCCTTTTCCTCCCCTTCACTTCTTTCTTCTCTTTCTCCATCTCCTATTCCTTGTCCTCCTCTTTCTCCACTTTCTCTTTCTCCTTTTCCTTCTCCTCTCCCCTTCCCTCTTTCCTTCTCTTTCTCCTCTTTCTCCTTTTCTTTCTCCTTCCCTTTTTCCAGGCTGATCCTCATAACAAAAAGGCCTTTTACAAGGCGATTTCCTGCAGAATCACTCCAAGGCAGATTTGAATATGCAGGCATTATTCCACAGTTTGCAGCCTTTCTGCATTTCAATGCTTGATTGGGGGGTGTCTTAGGACAGCCCCCCTCCCAGGACAACATGTGGCTGGGTGCCAACCCATCCAATTTCCCCCCTCCACACACACACACACAAACACTAAACACATGCAGAGGCCCACATTTTTCCCACTTCTGACCCATCCTTAATTCTCAACTATCTAACTCCTCCAACACACATACACAAATACACTAACACACACAGGCCCACCGTTTCCCCCCACGTCTGACCCACCCTTTAACCTAGCCAATTTCCCTATGCCACATACAAATACACTAAGGCACACACAGAAACACAATTTTGCCCTCTTCTGAGCTTCCCTCTCCCCTATCCAATTCCTCCAATACACATACACAAACACACCAACACACACAAAGAAATTATTTTTTTTCCCCACTTCTCATCCTCATGCAATCCTCTATTCTTTAAAAGCATCCCTGGGGCTGGGCATCCAAGCCTCCCCTCCCCTTTATTGCCTGGGGTCACCCCAGAAGGAGCCCCCCTGGACAGCCACACAGGAAGTCCTGTTTCTCTGCACAGGGGGGCCCCTCCACCAAGGAATAGGAGACAGGAAGTGGGGGTAACAGAAGAAATTTGGATTTTATCTTCACACTTAAAACAAACACCGGAAGTGGCAACCAGACCCTGTGAATGGGGAACAATTGCTGACCAAGATAGCTGCTGCCAAAAAAAGGGAGTCTGGGGTCCTGGAACTCAGAGCCCAAGGCCTGACTTTGCAACAGCGGTGGCTGCGTTGTGTTGTTCATTTCTGCTGGGTCTTTGAAAATTAGTGTGCAGGCCTCAGCTTCCAGAGTCACGGAAAAGTGCAGAGAAGAGCAACTAAATTGATTAAGGGCCTGGAGACAAAAACATATGAAGAACGGTGGCAGGAACTGAGTTTGGCCAGTCTAGGGAAAAGAAGAACCAAGGGTAGGGGGGACATAATAGCAATATTCCAGTATTTGAGGGGCTGCCACCAAGAGGAGGGGGTCAATCTGTTGTCCAAAGCACCTCAAGGCAGGACACGAAGCAAGGGATGGAAACTCATCCAGGAGAAAAGCAATCTGGAACTAAGGAGAAACTTCCTAACAGTGAGGACAACTAACCAGTGGAACAGCTTGCCACCAGACGTTGTGGGTGCTCTCCATCTGTGGAGGCTTTTAAAAAGAAACTGGACAGCATAGGGTCTCCTGCTTGAGCAGGGGGGTGGACTCAATGACCTCCAAGGTCTCTTCCAGCTCTGTTCTGATTGATTGATAGATTGACTGTTGTCAGTTTCTTGTCTGCCCTTAACCAGGGGTTCTCAACCTTGGCAACTTTAAGACTTGTGGACTTCAACTCCCAGAATTCCTCAGCCAGCTTTGCTGGCTGAGGAATTCTGGGAGTTGAAGTCCTCAAGTCTTAAAGTTGCCAAGGTTGAGAACCCCTGCTAAGCAATGCATGGACTTTTATTCTGTAAATGTCAGATGATGTCCCTCTGTTTTCAAGACTAACTCCTGTAAGAAAGACCCCAAAGCATATTTTCGGTTCTTAATCCATATTCTGCTTTCTCCTCTCATCCTTCCCTCCTCGTGATTCACCGGCCTGACAGTGTTCCACGTGGATAATATACAGTATTAATATATTACAGGTAAGTCCTTGACTAACAAGGTTGTTTAGGGACTGTTCAGAGTTGCAACGGCATGAAAACAAGTTACTGATGACCATTTGTTAACGCTTACGACCGTTGGAGCATCCCCATGGTCAGGTCATCAAAATTGCTTGCTTGCAAACTGAATCATATAATAATAATAATAATAATAATAATAATAATAGTAATAAAGTTATAAGGGACCTTGGAGGTCATCTAGTCCAATCCCCTGCTCAGGCAGGAAACCCTATACCATTTCAGACAAATGACCGTCCAGTCTCTTCTGGAGGCAGGCAGTTCCCCTGGTGAATTGTTCTCACTGTCAGGAAGTTTCTCCTTAGTTCTAGGTTGCTTCTCTCCTTGATGACGGTTGCATAAATTTTGGGACCTTCTGACGCGCAAAGTCAACCAGTGGTACACTTAACAACTGTGGCAAGGATGCAAAACCACCCAGCACCAAGGACCCTATAGTCTTCCTCCTCCTCTTCCTCTTCCTCCTCCTGCTTCTGGAGCCACGCAGAAGCCCAAATGTGGCTGGTTCCCACAGCCAAAAGAGAGGTTCGTTGGTGACTTACACCTTCCAGAACGCAATCAAAAGAGCTGGCAGAGCAACAGGATTCTGGGGGGGGGGGTGGCACTGGGGTCTTGATGTGTCCCTCCCAGGACAAGGATAGGGAGGATGAGGACGAGGACGAGGATGAGGAGGACTGTGGAGTCCTTGGTGCTCTGTGAGCTTTGTTGTTTTCTTGCAGACGTTTCATGACCCAACTAGGCAACATCATCAGTGCTAGAAGGGAGTGGAGTTTGTAGGGAGGAGGAGGAGGAGGAGGAGGAGGACTGTGGGGTCCCTGGTGCTCTCTGAACTGGGTGGATTTCTTTCAGACCTTTCATGACCCAACTAGGGAACATCATCAGTGCTAGAAGGGAGTGGAGTTTGTAGGGAGGAGGAGGAGGGGGGAGGGGGAGAGGAGCAGGAGCAGGAGGAGGACTGTGGGGTCCCTGGTGCTCTCTGAACTGGGTGGATTTCCTGCATAGTTTGGGAAGAGGAGGAGGACAGGAGGAGGGGGAGCAGGAGCAGAAGGAAGAGGAAGAGAGGGAGGAGGAGGAGGAGGAGGAGGAGGAGGAGGAGGAGGAGGAGGAAGAATGACTGTGGGGGTCCTGGGTGCTCTCTGAGCTTGCTGGTTTTCTTGCAGACGTTTCATGACCCAACTAGGGAACATCATCAGCGTTAGAAGGGAATGGGAATTGCAGAGCGGGGGGGAGGAGGAGGGGGGAAAAGGGGGAGGAGAAGGAGGAGGAGGAGGAAGAAGAGAAGAAAAGGTAGAGAAAAAAGAAGAGAAAAAAGGAAGAGAAAAAGGAGGAAGAAGAGGAAAAAAAGAAGAGAAGAAAGGAAGAGAAAAAGGAGGAAGAAGAGGAAAAAAGAAGAGAAGAAAAGGTAGAGAAAAAAGAAGAGAAAAAAGGAAGAGAAAAAGGAGGAAGAAGAGGAAAAAAAGAAGAGAAAAAAGGAAGAGAAAAAGGAGGAAGAAGAGGAAAAAAAGAAGAGAAAAAAGGAAGAGAAAAAGGAGGAAGAAGAGAAAAAAAAGGAAGAGAAAAAGGAGGAAGAAGAGAAAAAAAGAGAAGGAGGAGGCGCTGCGCACTTCCAGCCTCCGAGCGGGGCGCGGCCAGTCCGGCTCCCGGGCCCGAAAGCGCCGGCGCGGATGCTCAGCTGAGCCGGGCTCGTGGGGCGGAGCGCCGGGGGGCCGAGCCGAGCCGGGCCGGGCTAGGGGGCTGGAGGCGGAGCGGGGCCGAGCCGAGCCGAGCCGAGCCGGGCCATGGGGCTGCTGAACTTCACCCGCGAGCCGGTGCCGGAGGCGGTCAGCGCCGACCTGCAGCTACTCAACCAGCTGAGCGCCCAGGTGGGGGCGGGGGGGCTCCAGGGGTCTCCGGGCGGGGAGGGGGTCCCTCGCCAGGGGGCCTCGGAGGGAAAGACCCCTCCTCCGCCTGGTTAAGTGGGAGAGATCCCGGTCGGTTTGGGGAGGGGTCCCCGGGGCTGCTTACCCATCTCCCGGAGGGGGGGGTCTGCCCTAACAGGCAGCCCTTCCCCACCCTCTGGTCAAGGAAGGGGTGGGGGCGTCGCCCAGCAGGGTGGGCTGCTGCGGGGGCCCTTCCAGGCGCAGTGTTTCTCAGCCTTGACCATTTTAAGGCATGTGGACTTCAACTCCCAGAATTCCACAGCCAGCAATGCTGGCTGTGGAATTCTGGGAGTTGAAGTCCACATGCCTTAAAATGGTCAAGGTTGAGAAACACTGTTCCAGGGGGTCTTAGATGGCCCTCAGGGACCTGTCGGGGGGGGGAAATCCCCCCGCCCCCTCAGCTGGGGTTTAAGCAGCAAGCCATAGTTAAGCCAGGATGCCAGCTTCCTGATCATGTCGGCTAAGTGAAAGCAGCCTGAAGTTACTGGGCCAGGCAGGCTGACACAGGAAAAGGCACTGTGCCAACAGGCAGAGGGTTGAGACATTTCCCTCACTCGGGGGTGGGCAACCTCGGCTCTTTTATGACTCGTGGGCTTCCAACTCCCAGAATTCCCGAGTCAGCATGGCTGCAGCATGCTGCAACTGCCAAAAAGGCCAACACAGTGCTAGGCTGCATGAACAGAGGGAGAGAATCAAGATCATGTGAAGTGTTAATACCGCTTTACAAGGCCTTGGTAAGGCCACACTTGGAATACGGCATCCAGTTTTCATCACCATGATGTAAAAAAGATGCTGAGACTCTAGAAAGAGTGCAGAGAAGAGCAACAAAGACAATCAGGGGACTGGAGGCTAAAACATATGAGGAACAGTTGCTGGAATTGGGTATGTCCAGTTTAACAAAGAGAAGGACCAGGGGGGACAGGATAGCAATGTTTATTTATTATTTATTTATTATTTGAACTTCTATGCCGCCCTTCTCCTGGGACCCAGGGCGGCTTACAATAAGAATACAATAAAATTAATTACATTCATACAGCATACAATCACAGTCAACACACAGTCGCTGATGGAGGGACATTCCTAGGCCCAGGGGCAGAGTGCAGTTCCAATCTCTCAGGGGCTGCCCCAAAGAAGAGGGAGTCAAGCTCTTCTCCAAAGCCCCTGAAGGCAGGACAAGAAGCAACGGATGGAAACTCATCAAGGAGAGAAGCAACCTGGAACTAAGGAGAAACTTTGTGACAGAACAATTAACCAGTGGAACTACCTGTCTCCAGAAGCGGTGAATGCTCCCACATTGGAAGTTGTTAAGAAGAGACTGGACAGCCATTTGTCTGAAATGGTATAGGGTTTCCTGCCTGAGCAGGGGGTTGGACTAGATGACCTCCAAGGTCCCTTCTAAATTTTTATTATTATTATTATTATTATTATTATTATTATTATTATTATTATTATTATTATTATTATTATTAAAGTCCATGAGTCATAAAAGAGCTGAGGTTGCCTACCCGTGTCCTAACTAAAGCAAGATTTGTTGGCCTGTGGTCAATCCAAGTCATGGTGGTTTCTTGAACAGGTCCTGGGGATCTAACACCTTGCCTTCTTTTACAAGAGGGGAGGTCTAGATCTTTAATCTGGGCCTGGTCCATCTTTGTGCCAGGCCTGGCTTTTAAGTGTGGGTGGTTCTCTGACCTGGGTGGGTTGACTTGCAGATGTTTCATGACCCAACTAGGGGACATTATCAGTGCTAGAAGGGAGGAGGTTTTGCAGAGTGGAAAAGGAGGAGGAGGAGGAGGAAGAGGAGAAAGAATGTGGGGTCCTGGGTGCTCTTTGAGCTGGGTGGTTTCCTTGCAGATGTTCCTCCTCCTCTTCCTCTTCCTCCTCCTGCTTCTGGAGCCACGCAGAAGCCCAAATGTGGCTGGTTCCCACAGCCAAAAGAGAGGTTCGTTGGTGACTTACACCTTCCAGAATGCAATCAAAAGAGCTGGCAGAGCAACAGGATTCTGGGGGGGGGGGTGGCACTGGGATCTTGATGTGTCCCTCCCAGGACAAGGATAGGGAGGATGAGGACGAGGACGAGGATGAGGAGGACTGTGGAGTCCTTGGTGCTCTGTGAGCTTTGTTGTTTTCTTGCAGACGTTTCATGACCCAACTAGGCAACATCATCAGTGCTAGAAGGGAAGAGGAGGAGGAGGAGGAGGAGGACTTTGGGGTCCTTGGTGCTCTCTGAACCTTTTTTATTGCAGATGTTTTGCAACCCAACTGAGGAACATGCAGGGCAAACCAAACCCCACTTCCTTTTAGCCCTGATAATGTTACCCGGTTGGGTCATGAAACATCTGCCAGAAAACAACCACATAGGAGAGGGATCGCAAGAAAAAGACCCAGTGCTCCATCCAGTCTGCTTTTTGAATTTTTTTGTTTTCTTTTTGATTAACTTATTACTTTGTTACTTTTTATTTTTTTCAATTTTTGTCAGAGGATGGACATGTGTTTTTCCCAAGAATGTTTAAACTCAGTTCCAGAGGACCCACCCACTAACTCCACTGGAAGTTGGTTCCAAGCTTTCAGTTGAGTTTAACGACCTCAAGGGCCCAAAATTTCTTTTTTTAAAAAAAATATATTTTTATTGATTTTTTTAAAAAATATATAAATCACTCAATAATTGGTGAACAGTGTGTTGTCTGGGTTACATTTGTAAAACAATCATTAACAATTTCTATATTCCATATTCCACATATTAATTTTAGTTGATTTTCTCTTTCCCCTAAATAACCTTTTTTGCAAACATTAAGTTAATACAATTCTTATTGTTTTGATAAGTAACTGAGCCCAGAATTCCTTAGTCAGCATGGGGGAACTATGGCCCCCTCATGACTCGTGGACTTCAACTCCCAGAATTCCTGAGCCAGCATGAGGGAACTATGGCCCCCTCATGACTGGTGGACTCCAACTCCCAGAATTCCTGAGTCAGCATGGGGGAACTATGGCCCCCTCATGACTCGTGGACTTCAACTCCCAGAATTCCTGAGTCAGCATGGGGGAACTATGGCCCCCTCATGATTCGTGGACTTCAACTCCCAGAATTCCTCAGCCAGCATGAGGGAACTATGGCCCCCCTCATGACTCTGTGGACTTCAACTCCCAGAATTCATGAGCCAGCATGGGGGAACTACGGCCCCCTCATGACTCATGGACTTCAACTCCCAGAATTCCTGAGTCAGCATGGGGGAACTATGGCCCCCTCATGATTCGTGGACTTCAACTCCCAGAATTCCTGAGCCAGCATGGGGGAACTACGGCCCCGTCATGACTCGTGGACTTCAACTCCCAGAATTCCTGAGCCAGCCATGCTGAGGATAAAGGGAGAGTTTCCAAGCTGAGCCATGCTGACTCAGGAATTCTGGGAGTTGAAGTCCATGAGTGATAAAGGAGCCAAGGTTGCCTACCCCACCATTCCAGACAAATGTCCAGTCTCTTTAAAACCTCCAGTGTTGGAGCATTCACTGCTTCTGGAGGCAGGTGGTTCCACTGGTTAATTGTCCTCACTGTCAGGAAGTTTCTCCTTAGTTCTAGGTTGCTTCTCTCTTTGATTCTCTCTCTTGACTTTGTGGTTTTGCAAATTGACTGAGTCATCCTCTTTGCCCGGCAGCCATTTTGTCAATGCTCAAGCCCCCTCCCCCCTCCAACCCCAGGTGGCCATTTTCCATAATCCCCCCATGATGGGCAACCCACAAAACTGCTGTGGTCCTTTGGGGGCTCATATCAGGCGCAGCCAGAACTCTGCCAGGGGACCGAAGGGGTAGAGCAGGGGGTCTTCAAACTTGGCCCTTTTATGACTCGTGGAATTCTGGGGGTTGAAGTCCGTGAGTCATAAAAGGGCCAAGTTTGAAGACCCCTGGAGTAGAAGGTAATATTTATTTGTTTGTTTATATCCCACCTATATTTTTTTTACAAATAATTCAAGACAGCAAATATATCCAACACACTTTCCTCCTCCTATTTCCCCCTCCACAACAACCCTGTAAGGTGGGTTGGGCTGAGAGCAGGGGATTGGTCCAAAGTCACGCAGCCAGCTTTCGTGCCTAAGGCGGGACTACAATTCACCGTCTCCTGGTGATTGGACCAAAGTCACCCAGCCGGGTTTCATGCCTAAGGCGGGACTAGAACTTACCGTCTCCTGGTGATTGGCCCAGAGTCATTCAGCTGGCTTTCATGTCTAAGGTGGACGAACTCACTATCTCCTGGGGATTGGCCCAAAGTCTCCCAGTGGCTTTCATGCCTAAGGCGGGACTAGAACTCACCGTCTCCTGGTAATTGGCCCAAAGTCACCCGGTGGCTTTCATGCCTAAGGCGGGACTAGAACTCACCATCTCCTGGTGATTGGCCCAAAGTCACCCGGTGGCTTTCATGCCTAAGGCGGGACTAGAACTCACCATCTCCTGGTGATTGGCCCAAAGTCTCCCAGCCGGCTTTCATGCCTAATGCGGGATTAGAACTCACCGTCTCCTGGTGATTGGCCCAAAGTCACCCAGCCGGCTTTCATGCCTAAGGCGGGACTAGAACTCACCGTCTCCCGGTGATTGGCCCAAAGTCACCCAGTTGGATTTCATGCCTAATGCGGGATTAGAACTCACCGTCTCCCGGTGATTGGCCCAAAGTCACCCAGAAGGCTAGCGTGGGAGTTGAAGTTATGGCCTCCCATTTCTAGTCTGTCTGGGGAATTCTGGGAGTTGAAGTCCAGAGGTTGTGCAGTGGCCAGGTTTGGAGACCCCTGCACGCCCAACCCAACTGGCCCCCTCTCTTTATGGGTTTGTCTGTTTATTAAATTTATAGGCTGCTTGTTTTGAGTGGGCAAGGAGAAAGGGAAGCAGGAGGCCCTTCCTGGCGGCTAACAATCTTCCTCCTTTCCCCCAGCAATTTTCTACACTCGTGGAGGTGCTGTTCCAGTTCTTAGGAGAACCAAAAGAGGTAATCCACTTCTGGGGGGGGCACGGGGGGGGGGGAGAAATGGAAAAGGGCGGATTCCCCCCCCCTTGGCTGAAGCCCTGCTGGTTTTTTCAGCGTGAGCGAATGCAGTTTGTAGGCAATGTTATAAATCAGGGGTTCTCAACCTTGGCCACTTTAAGACTTGTGGACTTCAACTCCCAGAATTCCTCAGCCAGCAAAGCTGGCTGAGGAATTCTGGGAATTGAAGTCCACAAGTCTTAAAGTGGCCAAGGTTGAGAACCCCTATTGTAAATTATTCTTCTCTATAACAAAGTTTTCAATCGTAGCATGACAGGTAGTCCTCGCCTTACAACTACCATCGGACCAGAATTTCAGTGGCTGAGCAAGGTGGTGGCTAAGTGAAACGTGCCCAATTTTACGACATTTTTGCCAGGATTGTTAAGTGAATCCATGCATTTGTTAAGTTAGTGACACGGTTGTTAAGTGAATCTGGCTTCCCCCACGTTGACTTTGCTTATCAGAAGGTCCCAGAAGGGATCACATGATATATATGTGATTTGTGATATGTGCTATATATGATATATGATGTGATCACCTTTTGCAACTATATATATGTGTATGTGTGTATATACATATATGTGTGTGTTTGTGTGTATATATGTATATATGTATGTTTCTCTGTGTGTATATATATACACGTATGTTTATGTGTCTATGTATGTGTGTCTATGTATGTTTCTGCATGTGTCTTGTGTATTTATATGTGTGTGTGTATATGGATGTTTCTCTGTATATGTGAGTACATATGTATGTGTGTATGTATCTGCACGTGTGTGTATATATATGTGTATATATATGTATGTGTTCGTGTGTGTGCATATATATGTGTGTGTGTGTATGTGTATATGTGTGTATATGTATGTATGTATGTGTTTCTGCATGTGTTTGTGTGTGTGTGTTTCTGTTTGTGTGTATATGTGTGAGTTTCAATGTATATGTGTGTACATATGCATGTGTATGTATCTGCACATGTGTGTGTATATGTTTATGTGTATATATATGTATGTTTTCGTGTGTGTGCATATATGTGTGTGTATGTGTATGTATATATGTGTGTATATGTATGTATTTGTTTCTGCATGTGTTTGTGTATATGTGTGTGTGTGTTTTTCTGTGTTTGTGTGTATGTGTGTGAGTTTCAATGTATATGTGTGTGTACATATGTATGTGTATGTATCTGCACGTGTGTGTGTGTGTATGTTTATGTGATGAACCAGTGATGAACATTAGTGATGAACCGGTGCCTGGAGGCTGTTGAGGTCTGGATGGGTGACAACAGGCTCAGACTCAATCCCGACAAGACGGAGTGGCTGTGGGCTCTGCCTCCCAAGGACAATTCCAGCTGTCCGTCCATTACCCTGGGGGGAGAAGTTCTGTCCCCCTCGGAGAGGGTTCGCAACTTGGGTGTCCTCCTCGATCCACAGCTAAGTCTAGAACACCATCTTTCGGCTGTGGCGAGGGGGGCATTCGCCCAGGTTCGCCTGGTGCGCCAGTTGCGGCCCTATTTGGACCGGGAGTCACTCCTCACAGTCACCCATGCCCTTGTCACCTCGAGATTCGACTGCTGTAATGCTCTCTACATGGGGCAACCTTTGAAGAATGTCCGGAGACTGCAGGTAGTCCAGAATGCGGCCGCGCGAGCCGTCTTGGGTCTCCCAAGACATGCTCATGTCACCCCAGCCCTCCGTGAGCTGCACTGGCTACCAATTGGTCTCCGAACACAATTCAAAGTGTTGGTTATGACCTATAAAGCCCTTTATGGCAATGGACCAGGATACTTGCGGGACCGTCTCCTGCCTCATGAATCCCAGTGACCAGTTAGGGCGCATAGGGTTGGCCTCCTACGGGTCCCGTCTGCTAGACAGTGCCGTCTGGCGGGACCTAGGGTTAGGGCCTTCTCTGTTGCTGCCCCAGCCCTCTGGAACCAACTTCCCTCAGAGGTTCGTACTGCTCCCTCCCTCCTAGCTTTCCGAAAACTCTTAAAAACACATTTATGCAGACAGGTTTGGGGCGTGTGAGCTGCGCTCTGCCCCTGGGCCTTTGATTGTGACTGTATGTTGTATGAGTGAGTATAGTTTTATAATTTTATATTGTAGTATTATTTTATATGACTTATATATTTTGTACTTGTATTATTTGCTGTGAGCCGCCCTGAGTCTGAGGAGAAGGGCGGCATATAAGTCAAAATAATAAATAAATATATACATGTATGTGTTTCTTTGTATGTATAATGTGTGTGTATATATGTATGTGTGTGTGTGTGTGTGTGTATAGAAAGCAATCGGATTCCATGTGTTCCAGTCTGCCAGCTTCATCTGATCCCTTTTTATGACCTCCCGACAAGCAAACTCAATGGAGAAGCCAGATTCGCTTAACGACCATGTTGCTGACTTGACAACCGCAATGATTCACTTAGCAACCGTGGCAAGAGCGGTCATAAAGTGGGGCAAAGCTCCCTTAACAAGGATCTCGCTTAGCAACACAGAAATGTTGGCTCAGTTGTGGACGTAAGTCGAGGACTGCCTGCCTTTTCCGTTTTGTTAGCAAAACTTTCCCTTTCTCCCCCTTTTCAAAATGGTGTTGAGGGCAACGAAGATTTGGGAAGATAATAATAATAATAATAATGAAGTTGGAAGGGACCTTGGAGGTCATCTAGTCCAACCCCTGCTCAGGCAGGAAACCCTATGCCATTTCAGACCAATGGCTGTCCGGTCTCTTCTTAAAGACTTCCAGTGTTGGAGTTTCTGGAGGCAGGTTGTTCCACTGGTTAATTGTTCTCACTGTCAGGAAGTTTCAGAGGGACCCAGGATCCCACTGGGAAACCCATCGACGCCTATGAGGGTTCCTCCAAGTACAGAACGCCTGGCGTGGTGCTGAGCAGGGCAACCCGGCCTCCATTTAATCACAGCAATTCCTATGTATATGTTATTTACACATAAGGATGTAGGTTTATGCGTATGTTGTATACAACATGTTTCAATGGGCGTTATGCACGTGTACACTTTTCAGAGCAAGCAGCTAAATTTCACCTTTCAGGTGGGCCAATGTGCCTGCACTAAAAAAAAAAAAGATGACCGTGAAGCTTATCTATCTATCTTTCTATCTCGGGGCTCTTCAAACTTGGCCCTTTTATGACTGATGGACTTCAACTCCCAGAATTCCTCAGCCAGCGTGAGGGAGCTATGACCCTTTTATGACTTGTGGACTTCAACTCCCAGAATTCCTCAGCCAGCGTGAGGGAACTATGACCCTTTTATGACTTGTGGACTTCAACTCCCAGAATTCCTCAGCCAGCGTGAGGGAACTATGACCCTTTGATGACTTGTGGACTTCAACTCCCATAATTCCTCAGCCAGCGTGAGGGAACTATGACCCTTTTATGACTGATGGACTTCAACTCCCAGAATTCCTCAGCCAGCGTGAGGGAGCTATGACCCTTTTATGACTTGTGGACTTCAACTCCCAGAGTTCCTCAGCCAGGCATGCTGGCTGAGGAATTCTGGGAATTGAAGTCCACAATTTCATCAAAGGGCCCAGTTTGAAGACCCCTGTTCTATAGAATATATAAGGCAGGTATGAGTATTTTGAGGAAATCCTGAAGGAACATTCTGGAAAAAAAGAGTAGAGAGAGGCCTAGTTCAGATTTTTGTGGGCTGCTTTGTGGCTCCGCAGCTGGAAGGGAGGTAATTGTCACTAAATGTAGAACAAGGGTAAGATTTCTGCTTTTTTTCTCCCCTCATAAAGAATGTAATACAGGTATGTAGTCCGAAAACCAGGGGTCTTCAGACGTGGCCCTTTGAGGACTGGTGGACTTCAACTCCCAGAATTCCAAAACCATCATGCCTGGCTGAGGAATTCTGGGAGTTGAAGTCCACCAGTCATCAGAGGACCAGGTTTGAAGACCCCTGATCTATCTACACGTGTGCAAGGGAAGCATGAACTTTGGAGCAAAACAGGCTTTGCTTTTGTGCCTGGCAGGTGGAGAGATTCCTGGCTCACCTGTCCGACTTTGCTGCGGGGAATAAAATCACCCTTGGCCCTTTGAAGAGTATCGTCAAAAGCCTCCTGCTGGTGCCCAGTGGTGAGTGTGGGGCAGACACACACACCCCCCCCCCGGTCTTGGGTCTGTCTCTGGGAGGGGGGGAACAACTCTGACATCTATCTATCCATCCATCCATCTATCACAGCGGTTCTCAACCTTTTTCAGCCCGAGACCCGACCTGCGCCGCCATGGGCGGCGCGACGGGCCGATCCGCGCATGGGCGGCGCGACAGGCCGATCCGTGCATGGGTGGCGCGACGGGCCAATCCGCGCATGCGCGGCGCACGTGCGACGGCCCAATCCGCGCTTGCGTGGCGCGCGTACGACAGCCTGAACTGTGCATGCGCAGCGCGACGGCCCGAACCGTGCATGCGCAGCGCGACGGGCCGATCTGCGCCTGCACGGCGCACGCGCGACGGCCCGAATCGCGCATGCGCGGCGCAACAGGCCGAACGGGGGAAAAAATGGCGGAGTGCGGCATCCAGCGACCCCCGCGAAACGGTCGTTCGACCCCAAATGGGGTCGCGACCCACAGGTTGAGAACCGCTGATCTATCATATCCATTCATCCATCCATCTCTATCTATCCATCCATCCATCATATCTATCTATCTATCTATCCATCCATCCATCCATCCATCCATCCATCCATCCATCCATCTATCTATCTATCTATCTATCAAATTTCTGCACTGCCCTTCACTCGTAACCAACTCTGGGCGGTTTCCAAACCACATTATAAAATATAAAATGGTACTAAAAAGCACGGCTAAGAACAGAGTTTACCAAACACAGTTTTGACAAGCTGAAGGTAAAGATAAAATATTTTCAAAGCTCAAATTGAATTTAGGATGATTCAGGATGGTTCTTCTGAGTCACGGAGCACCAGTGGGGCCTATCTCCCTCCCGCTGGAATTCAGAAGGCGTCATAGGAAATTCTGAGTATAATGGTATTTCTTACCCTACGGTAAAATCCCTCGGGCATTATAAAAAGAAACAGTCTTGCTGCTACGTAAGAAAAAGAGAGCTGATAGGAGGCAAAACGATAATTCAGGGGTCCCGGGTGCCTTCTGAGCTTGCTTGTTTTCTTGCAGACATTTCATTACCCTAACTACCGGTAGGTAACATCATCAGTGCTACCGTAGTAAGTCAGGAGCATTGACACCAACACTGATAATGTTACCTGGTTGGGTCATGAAACGTCTGCAAAAAAACAACCAGGCTCAGAGAGCACCAAGGACCCCACAGTCGTCGTCGTCGTCCTCCTCCTCCTCCTCCTCCTCCTCCTCCCCTCCTCCTACTCTCCACACACCCCACTCTCTTGTAGCACTGATAATGTTACCTAGTTGGGTCATGAAACGTCTGCAAGAAAACAAGCCAGTTCAGAGAGCAGTAAGGACCCCTCATTTCAACCCTGTGCTACAAACATTCTGCTTCATTGGTAAAACAATGATTAGCAGAGATAAGAATACTGATAGTAGAGAATATTGGTAGCTCAGGGTTGAACCGTGGGGTTCTCGGTCCTCTCTGAGCTCTGTGGTTTTCTTGCAGACATTTCATGACCTAACTGGGGAACATCAATGGTAGAAGGGAGAGGAGGAGGAGGACTGTGGGGTCCCTGGTGCTCTCTGAGCTGGGTGGTTTCCTTGCAGACCTTTCATGACCCAACTAGGTAACATCATCAGTGCTAGAAGGGGGGAGGAGGAGAAGGAGAAGGAATAATGTGGAGTCCCTGGTGCTCTCTGAGCCAGGTGGTTTTCTTGCAGACCTTTCATGACCCAACTAGGGAGCATCATCAGTGCTAGAAGGGAGGGGTTCTGCTTTCTGTGTATACACAAGCGGCTTTTGCTGTCAGTGTTGGTGGGAATGTTCTTTTCCTCTTGGTGATTCCTTGATTAGCTTATTGTTTACTGTTAGCTTGTTTGTCTGAGTTGGCACTGTAGTTCCTTGATCGGGGTATTGCTTATTACTGTAAATTATACTAAAATAAAATAAAAATAAAAAGAATAAAAATTAAAATTAAAATAAAATAAAAAAATAAAAATATTATAAATAAAAGAAAGTAAAATAAGATAAAAATAAGCCAGGTTTGGAGTGGATCACTGAAAGTTTTTAAAAAGAGACTGGACAGCCATTTGACTGAAATAGTATAGGGTTTCCTGCCTGAGCAGGGGGCTGGACTAGATGACCTCCAAGGTCCCTTCCAACTTTATTATTATTATTATTATTATTATTATTATTATTATGTGAAATAATAAAACAAGTAAAAAAACAAAAAATAGAAATAAAATAAAACATAAAATAAACTTCAGAGTTCTTTGAAAGATGGGCAGCTATATAAATGTTTAAAATCAAATCAAATCAAAAGCAGAACAAATAATAAAATCAAATAAAAATAGAATGGGATGAAGCGCCAGAAGAGACGTTTAGAGAAGCAATGGAGGGAAAGCAGATCTGAATCTGATCGGACCAAATTGAGAGCTTATATTAAGACCTATTTGGAAGCGATCACTACGGCAAGATCTCAGTATCTTTCCGCATTGATCTTGTCTGCGGAATCTCGTCCGGCTGCCCTGTTTAGGGTGACTCGCTCTCTCCTTGATACGGGGAGGAGGGAGGAACCTTTGCAGGGCAATGCCGAAGAATTTAATATCTTTTTCGCAGACAAGGTCGCTCAGATCCGGGCTGACTTAGACTCCAACTGGGATGCAGTGTCGGCTGACAATGAGTCAGTCGAGATGACAGAGGCCCATCTTAGTCCTGTTGTATGGGATGAGTTCGACCTGGTAATTCCTGATGATGTGGACAAGGCCATTGGGGCTGTGAGTTCTGCCACCTGTTTACTGGACCCGTGCCCCTCCTGGCTGGTTTCGGCTAGCAGGGAGGCGACACGGAGCTGGGTCCAGGCTGTTGCTAACGCTTCATTGAGGAAGGGGTCCTTCCTGGCTCCCTTAAAGGAGGCACTTGTGCGCCCCCTCCTCAAGAAGCCTTCCCTGGACCCGGCGTCCAGTCTCCAACCTTCCCTTTTTAGGGAAGGTCGTTGAGAAGGTGGTGGCACTCCAACTCCAACGGTCCTTGAATGAAGCTGATTATCTGGGCCCTCAGTAGTCTGGGTTCAGGTCCAGTTACAGCACGGAAACTGCTTTGGTCGCGCTGACCGATGATCTCTGGCGGGCCCGGGATAGAGACTACTCCACTATCCTGGTGCTTCTTGACCTCTCAGCGGCATTCGGTACCATCGACCATGGTATCCTTCTGCGCCGGTTGGAGGGGCTTGGAGTGCGAGGCACCGTTTTGCGGTGGTTCACCTCCTACCTCTCTGGCCTCGCAGTCGGTGTTCGCAGGAGGTCAGAGATCAGCCCCGAGGCCTCTTCCATGTGGAGTCCCTCAGGGGTCTGTTCTCTCACCTCTGCTTTTCAACATCTACATGAAGCCATTGGGTGAGATTATCCATCGACACGGGGTGAGTTATCATCAATATGCTGATGATACTCAGCTTTATATCTCTACCCCGCGTCATTACAGCGAAGCAGTGGAAGTGATGAACCGGTGCCTTTTTTTTTTGATATATTTTTTTCCGTCGTGCGCGTGCCAGGCATGCGCGGTTAGGGCCGTCGCGTTCTGCCATTTTTTTTGGTTTTTTTTTTTTTTTTTAAATTTTTTTTTGTCACGCGCACGCCGCGCATGCGCGGTTCGGGCCGTCGCACGCGTGCTGCGCATGCGCGGATCGGCCCGTCGCGGTCCACCATTTTGTTTTTATTTTTTTATTTTATTTTTTTGATATTTTTTTTCATCGCGTGCGCGCCACGCATGCGCGGATCGGCCCGTTGCGCGCACGCACGCACGCGCCCGGGTCGGGGTCGCGGCACGCATAGGCGGCGCAAGTGGGGTTTCAACCTGAAAAAGGTTGAGAACC